>PVKC010037822.1:0-12891 GCA_004027635.1 Crocidura indochinensis
TGTTTTTGGGCCACACCCGGTGACGCTCAGGGGTTACTCCTGGCTATTTGCTCAGAAGTCACTCCTGGCAGGCACGGGGGACCATATGGTGAACCGGGGATCGAACCGAGGTCCGTCCTAGGTTAGTGCAGGCACCTTACCTTCAGCGCCACCACCCGGCCCCGCAAGGCAAATCTTAACTCAGTTTTTGTTTGTTTGTTTGTTTGTTTTTATTTTTGGGGCCATACCTGGAAGCCCTTGGAAGTTACTCCTGGCTCTTCACTCAAATAGCTCATGGCCCTATGGATGGGTCTTATCTGACTTCCCTTAATATCTGTATGACCTTGGGCTAGTGACTTTTAACTCCCTATACCTCATTTTCCCAATTTACAAAATGATAACAAAAATAATATCTGTTTCATGGGGTTATTAGGAATATAGAAGTTCTTAGAAAGTGTTGGAATCCTTGTATTTTATTTTTGATTTCTAATTTAATTTTAATTTAATTTTACATTTTTGGATTGTCAACTTTGTTTTTGTTTTGTTTGTTTTTTGTTTTTGTTTTTGTTTTTGTTTTTTTAGGGCATACCCAGCAGTGCTCAGGGCACCATATAGGATGTCATGGATTGAACCCAGGCTTGGCTGCATGTAAGACAAATATCCTGCCCACTGTGCTATTGCTCTGACACTTGACAATTTTATTCTAATCAAGTTAATTAAGATCATAGTTAATGAGTAGCCTCCCCCAGAGTCCCAGAGTACAGATTTCTGCAAACACCATCTATTACTATTACCAGTCACCGTCCATTAACATTCTCGAGATTGGTACTTCAATATCACCATCCCAATCAAAAAACACAATGTACTGTGCTTTTATTCATGATGGAGTACAAAGACAAAAAATAATTAGTAGTGCTCGGGATTTATTTCTGGCTCTCACTTAGGGGTCACTCCTGGCAGTGCTAGAGAGACCATATATGTATGATAAAGGGGATCAAAGTAGGGTCTGCTGCCTGCAAGGAAAGCTCCTTGTGTCTTGTACTACTTCTCCAGTTCACAAGACTCAAGCTTTTATTTATTGTTAAATTTGGGTTCTGAATTTCAGAGGGCCACAAATTCTATAGGTGATCTATTTGTTTTATTCATATCATCTAAATGTTCATGATTCAGGGTGGGAGTGGGACACCACCTTCCGATAAGCCCCTAATATGACTTGTTGAAAGGTTTTAAGGGATGTGATAGTAGTATATGAAACTTTTTCCTAAGGGGCCAAAGACATAGCACAGTGGTTAAGGCACTGCCTTGCAAGCAGCTAACCTAGGTTCAATCCATAGCATTCTAGAATGGTTCGCAAGTCCACCAGGAGTGATTCCTGAGCAAAGGGACAGGGGTAACTCATGAGCACTGTGAGGTATGGCCCCAAACTAAACAAATAATAATAATAACAGAAAATAAATAACACTTCCTATGATTGGGTGGGTTCAAAGTGGAGGAATGCAAGCAAAGTTCTAGGCTCCAGTTCTTTAGGTATACAACATGCTACTATTTCTGGAGAATGAACTGAGTTTTCTGCTTACAGGAAGATGGAAATCAACACTGGGTTGGTGGACAGAGATCCTGCTTTCAGCACTACCACTTTATTTTTTTCTGTATGACTTTGGGCAAGTCACTTAATTCTCTGAACGTCAGTTTTCTTCTTTTCAAGTAGAAGTAAGGAAAACTGCCCTTCCTGCCCCCCAAAGATATTAAAAGGAGGCAGATGAATAAGGACGTGGTGGTGTACCTATCTGTGTGAGTGAGTGTGCACGAACATGGATGACTATAAATCCAAAATTGATTACAGTAAATGAATTCTGGATAATTTTTATAAAAAATTTGTGAAAAGGTGCAATTCTCTGTCTGTTCAGACCCTTTATGACATTATCTACCCCCAGCTCCTAGACTGATGGTATGCAGAGATATGGGTTGAACCCGTCAGGTGGTCTCCTAATCTACATGGTGGAGAACTTGACAGCATAGTGATCAGAGCAATTAAGGGAAGGGAGCCTTGTTTATTATATTATACTTCAAGCAAGCCAGTGATGGAGGCGAGAATAGCATTAAACTAGATTTTACCCTTATTCTATACCTATTTGCCATCTATGTGTTATTCCCTTTTTTAGTGACTGTGTGCAGTCATTCCTCCCTAATCTTCAAGGGTCATCTGCCATCGGCAGGGACCAGGTGTCCCCATGTTGAAGCATTTTGGTTCCATCTTCCTCTTCCTGTCCCTCCAAAGTATCTTTAGGATGAAATGCAAAATGTCCTAGCATTGAAATGTCCTTATGGTTTACAGCCTGGTTCCAGAAATCAATTAAGGTTAGTCTGGTTCCAGGAATCAGCTGTCTTTTGGGGCCTAGTCTTTCTTAGCTTAAAATTGCAGCCTGTAACTAAATTTCCAAAAGCCAACTAAAAACAAAAGCCAATAGCATGGTCAATTCTACAGCAATCACACCCATTACTAAAAAAAAATCACTATTCCTATTAAAAACTACTTAAAAACATTATAAAATTACTTAAAAAGCATACTATGTCAAAAATATTCATTCCAACAGGCAAAAAAAAAAAAGAGAGAAAATGTATGACTCCTGAATGATTACCTGGAAAGGTATCACCAGATTGACAGCTTCTCCAACTCTGCGAATATAAGTTTGTTTCAGGTGCCTTGGGATGCGAATCTTTGGAGGTTCTGGGTGAAAGTAGAATAGTATAATTGTATATCAGTATATGGGAGACTGGAAAAAGCCTGAAATTAGCATATCCTCACTGAGATACTCTCATGTTTGCATCTTTGCAATAAAATCTTGGATGTTCCACTAACAGATGACATATGGTAAGTTATTCTGAACGTTTCTATAAGTAGAAATGTTTAAACAGTTTGCCCAGAAATTGTGTCCTTTATCACTTTAAGTTTACTTCAATCTTTTATTGTTGATATATACTAGAACAAACTATAGAAAAAACACAATTTTTTCTTTGAGTCTAGTACTTATTTTCCAAGGATTCTAATCTAACTATGTTCTCTGATAGACATTTAAATATCCCATAAAATATCAACATGCACCCCCATTACATATAGAAACTGACGATTCATCTTTTGAGAGGCATACCTATTCATGCTCTGTGCTCATAAGTGACCTCTGCAGTATTCCAGGGTGCCAGAATTAAACCAGGTTTGGTGGAATATAAGGAAAATATATAAACTCTCTACTATCTCTCTGGTCCATGTTGAATTTATTTGATAGAATCAATTATTTTGGTTAAAAAATAAAATCTTGCTTCCCAAAATAGGAAGAACATCTTAATAAAAGTATTATAAATGTATACATTATATAAATAGACATATAAGCTTATTATAAAATTGTGGATAGTCTGTTTTGGTTTTACACTAAAATATGCTCATAAAGGTTACCTGCAGTGTAGAATCCCAAACCACTTAAGACCATTTTTCATATAGTTTCGCTAAAGTCCATTGGTTTCTTACACATTTATTGAATATACCTTTAACCCATGCATGAGGAGTTTTTTGTTTTATTTTATTTATTTTAGCATACTGTTTGGGAACCATACCAAGTGGTTCTCAGGAACTATTCCCAACTATACTCTGGGGATCCATCTTAGTAATAAAAAATCTTAGGGAGCCATGCAGATCCATAATCAAAGGCTCTTTCACACAGAGCATGCACTCTAGCCCTTAAAGCTCTTTTCCAGCCACATTCACCTTTGATTTGAACTGTGAGTGCAAAGCACTGAGGAAGACAAAAAAAGAAACAGTCTCTTCGCACTGGCTTGGTCTGTTCCAAGGAACCAGCAATCTGACTCATTGTCTCTGTGGTGCCATCAATGCAGATACCCTACACAGACATAGACACATAGACACATGCTGTACAGACACACACACACAGACATACACACTTCGGTTTTTGGCCATACCTGGTGGTCCTCGGGATTTACTCCTGGTGGCTCTATGCCTAGGGATTATTCATAGTTTACTCTAGGGGCCATATGTGGTATCAGGGATTAAACCCAATTTGGCCATGTAAACATTCTTTCTGCTGTTCTATCATTCTGACCCCCAGATGTCCAATATTGAACAGAGTAGTTCAGGTGTATACATCATAATAGAAATGGCTTTGACCTTTCAGATTGACTGAGACTGAGCTGCTGCCACAGGCTTGTGTGCTTGGTTGCATTTGTTCTCTCTTTCCATTACCAAAAAGCAACTCAGCCAGTACTGCTTTCTGGAACCAATGTGGCTAATTAACCCTAACCCAATAAGCTGACTTCTCACACTACTGAAAAGAGCTTTGCTTTTGCAGTGCCCAAGCCCAAGCCTCTCACATGAACATCAAGTGCACTAGTACCTACCATTTAGCTACATCCCCAGCCATGTTTATTTACCCAGCCTGTTCAAAACCTTTATCTTAGTCCTATAAGGCATTAATAAAATGTTAAGGAGCCACAGTGAAATAAGCTGTAGAGCTTAAAAATGGTAATATATGTGAATTAGAGATCAAGATTTGAAGGTTTTGCTACTTACCGATGATTTCCTTGACCAAAATGGGCTGAGAGTAATACTTGGGCTCACTCTCCCCGGCAGCATTCACAGCCTTCACCCGCACGAAGATCTTAGCATCTGTCGGCAGACCTGTGATTGTGAACTTGGTTTTGTCGATCAGGTCTGTGTTGGCCACTTTCCAATCTTCAGCTGCAATCCGTAAAAGAACAAAAGAGAAGAAGTTGGTTATTGAAAGAAATCGTTCTACTTGTTTCAGCAGATTTCCAATTGGTCTTTTATGCCTAAAAGACTTGTTTTGAGAAAATATGATTTTGATCAGAATTCAGACAACTTTTCATATTTGCATAAAAAATAGCTGAGAAAGGCTAATGTGAGAAAGGCTGTTTTTTTGGGGGTGGGGGAGTCACACCCGCCAGGGCTCAGGGCTTACTCCTGGTTCTACACTCAGAAAGCACTCCTGGCAACCTCAGGGGACCATATGGGATCCTGGGACTTGAACCACCATCCTTCTGCATGCAAGGCAAATGCCCTACCTTGATGATATCTCTCTGACCCGTGAAAGGCTGTTAATTGGATGGAGTCTCTTATTCAGGATACTAAATATAATGATACTACTAGTAATATTACTTATTAAAACTAATATTGTCCTAAGATTGCAGCACTTTGACTTCAATTCACTAGTTTTATACTAATACTAATCTTATACTAATGAATGTCCATGAGATTTTTATCATCAATATACACTAGTACTCTGAAAAATAGGAAAATGTTACCTTAAGAGAAATGTCACATTCATTTAATCATATATTTTATCTTGGCTATCTCTATTTTATCTTGGCTAATTTATGTTATCATAACACATGCAGGAGCATAAGAAATTAGTTCATTCTATGAAAAGAAGTGTCTCTTTAAGGTGGACAGAGTGAGGGGGGGTGGTAACTCAGTGTATGAGCCACACAGGACTTCCTAAGGAACACCATTCTTTTGCCTCAGTCTAAACCGATGTTATAAAGCCATTGGTAACTTGGTTTACAATATAAATAAATTTAAAAAACAGGCTTACAAACATTCCAGCTTCTTATTATCTGTCTTATGTGGACAGATAATGGCCCACAGGGAAATGAAGGCAGCTTGAATCCCACAGTAGTCACTCCCAGCCAGCCTCCCACTCCACTCCACTGCTGTGTGTGTGTGTGTGTGTGTGTGTGTGTGTGTGTGTGTGTAACATTCCCAGAAATGTTATCAGAGAGTAAGAAATCTTGAAAGCATTTATCAAATACTTTACCTGGAAGATCATATGCAGCCTCCCCATTTTCATTAGACTCATTTGCTGATGTACCTTTGAGAATCCGTCATTAAAATTAATTAAAAACACCCACATTCACACTAGGAGAAGATCATATCAGTAGTCAGCATTCTCTGTTAGTAAAGTATGCAAAATGTACAAAGATATTTGTCTTCAGAGTAGTGATGGGAGGAATCAAACATGTTAGAGGGAATGGGCGAGAGGTGGATTCCATAGGAGAGGCCCAGCCTGCTATGTTCAGACTGAGGTTGGGGTTCTGAGGTGCTTGCCACAGAGAAGAGGAAGAGAGAAGAAATTGGAGTATCTCCAGCTGTGATATCTGAAGGAGAGAAGAACAAAGAATTCTCCTAACAGGAAAGGGGGAGACAGTCCTGGCCTCCACAAGGGAACAACTCTCCATGAAAATCTATCCATCCTGTCTCTACCACTCCAGCCTGTGGGAGCTTGGCAGTCTCTGGGCATAAGGTGTTTTCACTCTGGGTCTCACACATTAGAGTCTAGGACAGTGATGATTAACCTTTTTGAGCCCGAGTGCCCAAACTGCCGCACAAAACCAAAGAATTTCCTCAAAGTGCAAGCACATCAATTAAACCTTAATAACAAGATTTTAGTATCTAAAAACTTTTTATAAATTTTATAAATTTATTAATTGCAAACCTTCCCACGTGCCAGTTGCAAGGTCTTCGCGTGCTACAGCTGGCATACGTGCCATAGGTTTGTCACCACGGGTCTAAGAGAAGGGCCTCAGTATTAAGGCCTGCCCTATCTTACCAGGCTTCAGTTATTGTTGGAAACAGAAACTGCTGCAACAATTCCAAAGGCAGCCCCAGGTATTATGATAACATGTTTATGAGCTTGAAGACAAATGGTGGTTGCTGGGTCCCTCTATTCCCCATGGGTAGTAAGAAGGCTCACAGGGTGAGAGTGAGCCTCACTGACTTGGGCTGCTGACTTTCCAGAAGTGAGAAGAGCAGGAGACTGGGGACTACACTGAGATCCCTGTTGGAACTTTCTCCTCTCTTTTATTTCTTTCAGTTCCTTCTGAAGAGAATCACAAAGTCAGAATATTCTGGTGATTTGTTTAATAAAAATTACTCAGAACTTTGAGAAAAACCTACATTATCTAACCTAAAATAAACTCATTGGGAGTTTCTACAAAACTTTTAAAAAGTCAAGAGACAATGATTAGACAGTGAAAACAGGACAATGGGAGAGAATTTCAAAAGGAAGCAAGACAAGATAAGATCAAAGAAGAATACAAGTAATTTTTCCTTTTCCATATGAACTGTTTTGATGGAGGAAAACAGAGACGAAGAAAACAGCATCCAGTAGGTAGGGAAGGAAGGTAGTAAACAGTTCCAATAGGAGAATCTTAAGAATGAAAAGAAGAGCTGGAGAGATAATACAGTGGCTAAGGTGCTTGCCTGGCATGTGGATGACCCAGGATCAATCCCTGGAACCTCCTAAGCCCTGTTAAAAATGATCCCTGAGCACAGAGCCAGGTGTATCACCTGGCTTTGTATCACCAGATGTGGCCCCCAGTACCAAAACCAAACATTTTATTTAAAAAAAATAAGAGACTTGAGTTAAGGAAGTAAAAATAGAACAAAATAGTGCAGGCAGGTGAGAGAGGGTGGAGGCAGAGTCAAAACCAACACACAATCTTATGAAAGGAAGAATTCTCTTACAGAATAAAACCTGATATATATATATAAATGCATTAAATACTACAGAAAATTAGTCTGGAGGACAACAGCCATTAAAAGAGAATGAAGAGTAGGGTAGCCACATAAAGTGAGGAAAGATTGCAAGAAGAAAGAGAAGTTATGAAAGAACTTTCATAGAAAAGCTAAGTCCCAAACGTTATGTGGTGAAATGTCCACATGATGCTGTGTACTTATACATATGTATATGCACATATACATATATATCAACACAGACCACACACAAAATGATGTAAAATACACTTCATTGTATTTTATCTAAGTTGGTAACATCAAAATGACAGCCATGTATCATTTTGCTGTATCTTCTTACTTTTTAAACCTATCAGAAAGAAAAGAGTAAAGAATTTGCTCTATTTCATACAGTAAAAGATCCATGCTCAGCAGCCACATCAAGTCTAAGATTGGGGAAAGATATGTGTGTTCATGGCATGATTGAAGGTGGGAGGGGAAATGGGATGGATTAAACCTGTGGCTTTTTTTTTTGACACATGGAGACCATGTGAAAAGAAAAGATCTCACAGACCATCAAGGCAAAACTAAACATTATTTATCAGAAAAATACTTCTATATCAATATTGAAAGCCACTGGAATAAACCATATACTAAAGAGCTTAAGAATTTACCTGTTGCCTGAGTATTACTGCCTCCCCCAAATATGGGTGATTTCCTATAAGTGTTCTTCTGCTTAAGGCTGGTGGCATTCATAGCTCTTGAGGACCCAAGTTGGGCTCTGTGAGATGGGCTTTTGGATATTGAATTGCATGTTCCCAGCAAGCGATAGTTCCCTCCTCTTCATCCCTCCCAAACAACCATGATCTTTTCTACAAGTGCCTGGGTCTCTGGGTCTGGGGATTCTTTTAACAATTTCTCTTTATCAGAAGTTTCTTCTCCAGAAAGGAGAAGTTGGGGCAGTGAATTCTTGTATGCATCCCTGATGTCATGGATGTGCTCATAGTCTTTGCCTTCAAACTATGTAAGATGTGTCTTAAAGGCTGTGCTCCAGAGCATGTTCTTTGTGGTTAAGACATGGCTCATGATGTGTGGAGACAAGAATAAGCACCCCAGGTAGAATGGCTTGCCCACCACCATCTGTCATGAAGTTCAAGACTGGCACTGTTCTACTCACCCATTTTTAAAACCTGATGGACAGGATATGAAAAAAAATTCCAGAGGCTTTCTGGAAATGTCAATTGTGCTTTTAGGTATTCCCTGACCTATATATATTTTTGTGGGTATTTTGTTTATCAGTGGATTTTTTTGGTTTGTTTCTCTTCCCCTGAATTTAAGTAATTATATTTTTATATACTCTACACTGAAACAAGCTATTTCTAGCTGTACATTTTATTTCCTACACCCACAGTAGGATATAATCTGCTTCTTTTAAACACTAAAAATTGTATGTAATTGATTCTTTTTCAACAAAGTTAAGGTACAAAAGCCAGGTTGTCCAATGTATTATTATCATTACTACCAATAAATAAATAGTTCTTTGGATATCTAACTTGTGCTCCATATGGGTTTTAGAAATTTCAGCTCATCTCATCCTAAGTAGACATTTATTTTGCTTGGATACCTTCTACTTCCACCAATTAAAGAAGTAGAAGTCCCAGAAATGGTGTGAAAACACCTTTCTATGTCAGTTATGTTTTTTGATCTGGCATCTTAGCCAGGATATGGTTGAGATGTCACCTTGTTAACCACAAGTACCAGAAAAGGTGTACATTTCTACCCTTTATAGAGAGAAGAGTGGTAGCTTACTCTCATTTTCAGTATGAAGACAAGGAGTTTCCAAGAAAGAGAAACAAAAGGAAAGGGGCATCTCTCACCTATTGATGATGGTATTCATGCTACTTAGGAGTGATACTTACTTCCTTCAAAGCAATACTCTAGCACATAGCCATCTAAACCTGCTGCACCAATCTGGTCTGGAGGCCGCCACTTCATGGTGACAGTTGAATCAGTGACAGAGTCGACAGCTAGAAGAGTAGGAGGACTGGTCACAGCTTTAAAGAAACAAAGAAAGAAAAATGAGCCATCACAGAGTTATACCAAGGGAACTGTGAGACAAATAAATTGGGTACAAATAGATATATGCCCAGAATTCCCAAGCCATTGTAAACTTTAATGAAGATTTCTTGAGCTTCTAACTGAAAGGTGAAAAACTGGGATCATGGGAAGTTGCTGCCAACTTTACCTCCAATTCAAGAGACAGGGAACCCCAATCATGCTAGGAAAAGTCACAGCACAGGAGCTAATAATCTAGCATTAGTTTTCAGAACTTGCTATTTTTTAAATTCATCTGAATATGTTTATTTTTCTTTAATAATAATTTCTTTATTTAAGCAACATGTTAACAAACATGTTCATAGTTGGGCTTCAGCCATAAAATGCACACTCCCCTTCACTAGTGCAACTTTCCCACCACCAATATCCTCCATTTCTCTCCTTCCCCATTCCCTGTTTGTCTTTGAGACAGGTACTGTATTTTTCTCTCTTATTGTCATGGTAGTAGTCAGTGTAGTTATTTCTCTAACTGAACTTACCACTCTTTGTGGTAAACTTCATATCATGAGTTGTTCTTTCTAGCTTTCATCTCTATAGTCTCTGTTTACTATACTGTCTTTTATTTTATTTTGGTTTTTGGGTCACACCTGGCAGTGCTCAGGGGTTACTCCTGGCTCCATGCTCAGAAATTGCTCCTGGCAGGCACGGGGGACCATATGGGGCACTGGGATTCGAACCGATGACCTTTTGCATGAAAGGCAAACGCCTTACCTCCATGCTATCTCCCGGGCCCCTTGTCTTTCGTAATACCTTTTAAAAATTCATTTTTGAAGAGATCATAGGAAATTAAAATTAAAAACATCAACACCAGAATATATAGATAAAATATGGCAGGATTGGGGCCCAAGAGATAGTACAGTGTTTTGCACAATATGAACCCATGTTTGATCCCCAGAATACTATATGGGGCACCAAGATTCGAACCGATGACCTTTTGCATGAAAGGCAAACATCTTACCTCCATGCTATCTCCCGGGCCCCCACTGTCTTTTATTTTTCTTAAATCCCGAGTGAGACTATTTTGTGTTTATCTCTCTCTGTCTGACTTATTTCACTTAGCATAATAGTTTCCATATCTATCCATGTATGGGAAAATTATGTGACTTTTTTTTTCAAATAGTATTCTATTGTGGAGATATACCACAGTTTCTTTAGCCACTCATCTGTTATTGGGAATCTGGGTTTTTTCCAGATTTTGGCTATTGTAAATAGCGCTGCTATGAGCATAGGGATGCAGAGGGTATTATTGTATTGTATATTTGTGGCCCTAGAATATATCCATAGTAGAGGTATTGCTGGATCATATGAGACCTCAATGTCCAGATTTTTTTCAGAAATATCCATATTCTTTTCCAGAAAGGATGGACTAGACAACATTTCCACTAGAAGTGGATGAGGATTCTTTTATCCCACATCCATGCCAGCAGTGTTTGTTCTTGTTCTTTGTGATATGTGCCAGTCTCTGTGGCATGAGATGGTATATCATTGTGGATTTGATTTGCATCATCCTGATGATTAGTGACATGGAGCATTTTTATGTACCCTTTCCCATATGTATTTCTTCTTTGAGGAAATGTCTGTTAATTTCTTCTCCACATTTTTTGATGGGGTTAGTTTATTCTTGTTAAGTTCTGTCAGAATCATGAATAACTTAGATATTAGCCTCTTATCGGATGGGTATTAGGAAAATAGTTTTTCCCATTCTGTGGATAACCTTTTTACCCTAGTTGCTTTGAAGTGCAGAAGCTTCTCAGTTTGATGTAATCCTATTTGTTTATCTCTGCTTCCACTTGTTTGGACAGTGGTGTTTTCTCCTTGAAGATGCCTTTAGTCTAATGCATGGACTGTCTTACCTATGTTTTCTTTTATATACCTTATACTTTCAGGTTTGATATCAAGGTCTTTAATCCATTTTGATTTGACCTTTGTGTATTAGATGAATATCTGAGGTCAACTTTTACATGCGGTTGACCAATTTTCCCAGTGCCACTTGTTGAAGAGGCTTTCCTTGCTCCATTTTGCATTTATTGCCCCTTTATGAAGGATTAATTAACTGTATGTCTGGAGGTCATTCTCTGAATACTCAAGTCTATTCCACTGATCTGAGGGTCTGTCTTTATTCCAGTACCACTCTGTTTTAATCTTCCCCAAAGCATTATGCAGATTTAGATTTAATGCAATATCTCTAAGGTTATCCACAACATTCTTCAAAGAAATAGATCAAACACTCCTGAAATTCATTTGGAACAATAAATGCCCAAGAATAGCGAAAGCAACTTTTAGGGGAAAATGATTTGAGGCATCACTTTCCTCAACTTTAAATTGGACTATAAAAATAATCACTAAAACTTGCTAATTAAAAAACTTTATGCTTAAAAAAAGTTAGTGGTGCTCAGGCTGCTTGTGGTCTTTCACCCAATCAGGCCAATGGCTCAATGCAAGGGCCCAAGGTAGTAATATTGCTCTGGCTCTGTGGTACTAGGGATACCAAAGTCTTCCATGGTGGTACTCAGGAGCCTCTGGAGATACACCAGAGGACTTGGGGGACAACATGGTGCTAGAAATTGAATCTGAATAGGTACATGCTAGGCATGCACCATAGAAACTTTACTCCTTCTGAACTCTACTACCTAATTTTATAATGTAAAATTATGTTTGTTTGGGGGGAATAGTGAGATAATACAGTGGATTGGATGCTTGCCTTGCAAGTGAATCTAAGTGCCTGGAAATTGAACCCAATCTGGGTTCAATATCTGGCACCACATATGGTTCCCTAAACCCCACCAAAAGTGATTCCTGGGCACAGAGTCAGGAGTATCTTTGGGTAAGGCCCATAAACAAAATAATTATTTTTTGGTTTTGGTTTAGTTATATGTTTTTTTTTAACTTTTTTTTAACACTCCCTTCACCAGTGCAACTTTCCCACCACCAATGTCCCAAATCTCCCTCCCTCCCTGTACTCCATACAGGCTTTCCAATTCCCTCATTCATGAATATGATTAGGATAGTTCTCTGTGTAGGTATTTCTATAACTGCACTCACTACTCATTGTGGTGAGCTTCAAGTTCTAGCCCTCCTCCCATTATCTCTGAGGATTGGTGCAAAAATGACTTTCATTTTTCTCAGAACCCATAGATGAGTGAGACAATTCTACGTCTCTCTCTCTCCCTCTGACTTATTTCACTCAGCATGGTAGATTCCATGTACATCCATGTATATGAAAATTTCATGACTTCATCTCTCCTGACAGCTGCATA
>PVKC010037823.1:0-12879 GCA_004027635.1 Crocidura indochinensis
GGATAGGTGTTTGCTTTGCCTGCGCTATCCTAGGACGGACCGCAGTTCAATCTCCCAGTTTTCCATATGGTCCTCCAAGCCAGGAGCGACTTCTGAGCACAAAGCCAGGAGTAACCCCTGAGCGTCACTGGGTGTGGCCTAAAAACCAAAAAAAAAAAAAAAAAAAGAAAAGATGAAATCTAAGCTTTCACTGTACTTTGCATGGAACAGGAGGGTGTCATATTGAAAAAAATAAATTTGAAGAAGACTAATGCTACTTGAATAAAAATAATAGTATATCTAGTTAATATATATGGAATATTTTTGATATGAAATAGTTATAACATTGTGTTATCCTTTTTATTATGTATTTTTGATTTCCTATTTATATATTTTATTACATACTGCAGCGATTCATTATTTCTATTTTATTTTGCCTAGAAAGGTCTTACATTGTATCATCATTCACTACATATAATAGGATTAAAATAAAGAATGAGCAGTCTTTTAATTTATACAGAAGTGCAAAAGTACATAGCTCATAATCACATCAACATTTCAAGTGCATTAAAGAACTGAAAACTGAGAATAGGGGCCCGGAAGATAGCATGGAGGTAAGGCGTTTACCTTTCATGCAAAAGGTCATCGGTTCAAATCCCGGTGCCCCATATGGTCCCCCGTGCCCGCCAGGAGCGATTTCTGAGCATGGAGCCAGGAGTAATCCCTGAGCACTGCCGGGTGTGACCCAAAAACCAAAAAAAAATAAATAAATAAAATAACTGAGAAAAAAATATGTGCAATAGATTTAACTGAGAAGAAACAAAACTGCATTGTCAACATCAACAAAGGATCAAAAGATGTACAGCATAGACTTTTTGGCTTTAATTTAATTTAGCTTTAATTTTTGATAAATCTAAGGTATTTTCCTAAATCCCTATCCATACAAATCCATTTAGATGATTTTTAGAGAAAATAAATCATTTATAAAGGAAAGAAAATGCATAAGTAATCTATAATGTTTCCTGTGACAGGACAACATAGAGTAGTTTTTACCAAGCAAATGATCAGAATAGTATTCAGAAAATGAGAACTGATTGTTCTCTACAATCTAGTAAATTTATAAAAAGGCAAACATATGCTAGACCACATTCCTTTTTAGAATTTGTGCTTGTCCAGATGTTGAGATGCCCCATATATACATTAATCTGTGATGATCCATTCTCACAATAGCAAAGAGCATCAAAAAGTCTGGCTAGAGTAAAGTTGTCTGTAAGAAAATATGGCTGGAAAAAGCCCTCCTTTTTTCATTTTTCTTTTTTTCTTTTCTCTTTTTTTTATTCTTTATTTTTTTTCAATCTTGTGGCTGTTATATTATTTTTGTTCTTTGTTGCTATTGTGCTTTTTATATAATTACTCGGGTTTTTTGTTATGTTTTTCTCTTTTTTCCCCCTTTCTTTTAAACTGATATTTATGGCCTCTAGACGGACTCCTCCCAGTTATTTTTTTTTCCAACAGAACCACATAACTTGAATCATTTTGTTCTGTCTAATAAATTCAGAGAAGGGAGAGGATCAAAGGATGGTACCAGGACCAAACAAACACATGAACATTGAGTAGAAAAATAAAAAGAAAGAGGATGGTACCAGGAGAAAGCAGTCACATAAACATTGAGTGGAAATAAATAATTTTCAGGCCTAAATATCAAACCAAAAATCAACTACAACAGAATCAAGATCCACAACAAGTTATATACAAAGGGGACAGGTTACAGTATCAGTCCAGGGGTCAAACGGGGAAAGTATGGGTAAGTATGCATGCTGGGAACAGGGGCAAAGGGAGGTCAACACTGGTGGTGGGGATTTGCCCTAATTCATTGTCACTATGTACTTTAAATATAACTGTGAAAGTTTTGTGATTCACATGGATCTCAATAAAAATTATTAAAAAATTAAAAAGAAAAAGATCAGATTTAAACACCCAACCAAAGTCAACAACAACAGAATTGATAACTAACCTACAACAAGCTATACACAGAAGGGACAGTTTCACTAGCAGCCTTGGCAGGGGGTACAAATGAGGGACACATGGGTTTCATGCGGGGAACAAAGGTGAGGGAGGACAACACTGATGGTGGGAATGACCCTGATTCATTGTCACCATGTTCCTTAAATACTACTGTGTTCGATTAGTAATTCACTTTGGTCACAATAAAAGTTACATATAATAAAAAAAGAAAATATAGCTGATCAACAGCTCTTAAAGAAGTATATCATAACAATTGGATAATGATAACAGACCTTGAAAATAGGAGAAAGTGGGTCGGAGAGATAGCATGCAGGTAAGGCATTTTCCTTTCATGCAGGTCAGTGGTTTGAATCCCGGCATCCAATATGGTCCCCCGAGCCTGCCAGGAGCGATTTTTGAGCATAGAGCCAGGAGTAACCCCCGAGTACTGCTAGGTGTGACCCAAAAAAAAAGGAAAAAAAGAAACTAGGAGAAAGATGTGAGGTAGTCACTAGGGTAGGGTCATAATGTGGGACACTCGAGACACTGGTGAGGACTTATCTCTCACTCATGTGGTTGATGTGGTTTCAGAACATTGCATGTGTGAATCTATGGTATTATATTATGCACATGTTACAAATCAGGAGGGCAGGGGTAAGATGCAGCTGAAGATAGAAAAGACCTGGCATTTCAGGCTTATTAATATTTGGAATCAACATTTCTTTGTAGAGCACAATAGGGTTTATGTATGTAGAAATATGCTATATCACGGTGTTTGAAGTTCTGCATTTAAAAAATTGGTTGTATATTCTATTTGGAGACTTCATTACCACTGTAAAAATCTCCCAATTTTTCACATAGTTTCAGTTCATCCTCAATAGCAAGCCTTCACTTGGAATACATAGCATATTTTTAATTTTTCTTGATCTCTCCATTACTAATTCCTGATATTAATGCCCTTTTCAAAGGCATTCTGTTCTTATCGGATAGAGCCTGAATTTGGCAGGGTATTGCCTAGACCTGGCATTGAATTTCTTATCAGATGTGCTTGACTTTGCCCTACACAAACCCCTAATTGTTCCAATTTCTAAAATATACATGATATTAACACCACAATATAAAATTGTTCCTTCTACTTTTATCTTTAGCTACCTGGTTATGTCTGTGCTCATAAACCACTGGTAATACCTATTAAATCTTATGCTCATAGATTTATCAACTACTTCATTTGTTATTTACTTTATATTTCCTAACTATGTGTTAGGCAACGAATTATTGCTGGAAAGACAAGAATAAATAAACCTCAGGTGTTGTCTTTAGGGAACTCAGTGATTTTATTCATACCTAGCTGAGATACTGGCAGTTAATATACTTGTGCATATGTTTGTTTTGCGTTTTCTGATACGAACAAGCTAGACTACATAAATAGAATCTTCCTTTCCCTTGCTAGGCCATAATGTATAAGAAACTTTTTATGTTTGTGTTAGTATTTAGTTATTACAATTTATCAGAAGTGTCCTGAGTAAATTTTAAGCGTTAACTTATTTAATGTCACAATTTCGTATTTGCCATTTTACAAACAAAGCAGGTGAAAAGACAGTAACAGACTTAGACTGTATATGAATGTAGAAAATGGAAAATCTTGTATTCATATGGAGATAAATCTGTTCTGAGAGGGCTCAACTCAAGAGATTTATTTTGAAATACATTGTCACCTATAACATAAAGTGGATCTTAACATCTCTTCACAGTCATAAGTAAATTATCTTTCATTTTACATTCCAATACCACACTTCACTCTTCTATATGAGTTTGTCATGGTTACGGCTCTTCTAACATTTATTTTATAAATAAAATTTTACTGACACACCGTCACAGCTATTTGTTCTGATTTTGCACATGACTGCTTTGTGTTATAAAATGCTGTAAAATAGAATAGGATGAAATGTTGTAGGTAGGCGTCAACTTCTGACCTGAAAAATCTATCACCATAGTTTTCCAAAGTCTAATCTACCTCACCCTTCCAATCAGAAGTACATAATCAATAAGTTCCATATTACATAAACTATTTTTGAGCAGCAAGGCTTTCATATATTTACTGTTAGATTTGCAATTAACTTAATGGAATAAAATAAAAAATACATTTATTTTCGTTACACAATTTAAGTCGTTATAATAATAATTAGAGGATAAGTAATTCTTTCACAGAGCGGATTTTTATTTCTGCCTTTGCTGAGTGATTCAGATGTTAGATAACTGAGATTTCCATTCATGCTGTTGAAACAGTTACTGTTCCCTCTTAATGCGGTTTTATGTCCACAAGCTAAATAATACATTTTGTTAGCAATTATTTAGTACAGACCCAAACTGCAAATTAAATTTACATAATAATTTAATGATGTGCATACTTACAGTCTAAGTGGGAGAGAGACTATTTGCCTTCTTTTAGTTATTAGAATTCCCAATACTTGAATAAAAGTAAAATCTTAAACAGAAATTTTTACCACTCTAAGTGAGAACACATCCATTATTTATTCTCTTCCAGAAATTCTTTTTATTGGTTCTTCTATTCACGTAAAATATAAAAAGTATTCTTTGAGTGTATTTTTACCTCTTTAATTACTTAGATCTCGATTTGTTTTTAATAATTTAGTAGAGAAAATCAAAATAGAGCATGTGATTGTATATAGTAATTCAAATCTAGAAGCACATTAAGAAAAAGCAATTAATTTCTTTCACAAAGTTTTTTATATGTCAAATAGGTTAAAGAAATGATGATTAAGATAATTTGGATTGAACAGAATGCACAGGGAACTTTAAAAATCTATACTGCTATTGCCCATTTGGTGTGTTAAGTCCATATTTAATTCTAATTTGATTAAAATCATATTTCACCTAAAACTATGTTCTTCATATTTAATCTGGTTAGCATTGGTTAAGTTTTATAGAATTTCAGCAGATTGACTTTATTACTCATATCTATATGAACCAGCACAACTTACCCCAAGTTATAATGCTATTCTACCTCCCAAAAGAATCATCCATCTCATCCACTTCTTTTTCCTCCCACAGGTATCATAGCTTTAGCCAAGTTTTGGGAATTATTCTGCATTATGTGTGTTTGTCTGCTTTAAGTATTCATGTTCCATATACAAAAAAAAACAGTTCTTTTTCACTTCATTTCTTACTTAGCATAATCACAGAAAGTTTTATGTATTTCTCAAAATGTATTATTTCATAATTATTTTATTTTGGGGAGTGGTTTCACCTAAGATAGAGAGGAGTTAATCTTGGTTCTGCTCGCTGGCAATTCTTGCAGTACTGGAAGAGGGATGCGAGGGATAGAAACCAAGTTGGATGAATATAAGGCAAACTAGCTTTCCACTATATAATTATTCTGGTCCTATTATTTCATTTAGTTTCATTTAAATTTAGCTATTGTTACTATAAGTATAGTGGTGCATATAATCTTTTTTTATATTTTTGATAAATTCCTAGAATTACCATAGCTGGAGCAATGGTATTTTATTATTTTAGTTTTTTAAAGATTTTCCCTAACTTTTCTTATAGTGATTGCTAGTATTACCATCACTGATAACAGCTTATTAGAATTCCTTTTCTTTACATTCTTATGAGCATTTTTCTGCTTCTAGTCTTTTTGATAAATATTATTTTCATTTGAAATTTGTATTTTGCCTTCGTTGTCTCATTGGATTTTGCCTTCTTTAATAATGAATGATATTGAGTATATTTTCAAGTTTCTATAGGCCTTTTAATGTCTTTTTGAAAAGAGTTTATTCAAATATTTTAACTTTTTGTCGCATTTTTAATGCATTGATTGCTTTCTTATTAGATAAATTCAGTATATATAAAATATAATATAAGTCCCCCATGCCTGCCAGGAGCAATTTCTGAGCATGGAGCGAGGAATAACCCCTGAGCACTGCCAGGTGTGACCCAAAAACCTATATATATGTAAAATATTAATCTCTTGTAATACATATGCTGTGTAAAACATTTTTACGATTATTATGTTGCCTTTTACATCAAATTTAGTATCTTTCATTTATTCTTTTCTTGTTTGTTTTGTTTTGTTTGTTTTTGGCTCACACCTTGTGGCACTCAGGTTACTCTTGCCTTTGAGCTCTGGCAGGCTCTGGGGACCACATGGGATGGCGGGAATCAAATCATTAATGTGGTGTAAACTTTTATCTCTGACTTCTTGAACTATTTTCTCTGCTACCTTTTTCTCTTTTTGTTTTTTAAATTCTCATCATCCTGATACCATTGTTCTCATAGATTGACTTCATTTTTCAAAATTCTAATTTCTCGGGGTTAGAGCAATAGCATAGTGGTAGGGCACTTGCTTTGCATGGGGCTGACACAGGACAGACCTGCATTCTATTCCTGGCATCCCTTATGATCTTCCGAGACTGTCAGGAGAAATGTCTGAGCACAGAGCCAGGAGTAATCCCTGAGCACTGCTGTGCATGGCCCCAAAACAAAAATAAACAAAAATCCCAAACAAATAAAACAAGTTCTAACTTCTCTTTCCTCTTCATGTGTCATTCTTGTTATTTCACCTTCAATTTGGAAACTACTTTTTATTCAACATTTCTTCCAATATTAGTGTATTTGTTATGCTGACCTTGTTAGTCATACCAGTATCTCTGTTAGACATTTTTAAAGTATTTTCAAATCTTCTGAGAATTGTTAGTGCTCTTTAGCTCTTTGAAAAACATTTTTCACGTCTTTAATCTTGTATTTTATGATGTTTTTTGTCAATCTTGTTCTATGTCTATATGATTGTCCTTTATTTTTGCTGTATTTGCCTGATGCAGTATTTTCCTTTGTTATCTATCTGAGGTGGTTCCTCTATTTATCTTTTTCAAAGTGGTGTCTGCTCTTTTTTGGATAGAATTCTTGTTGTTTTTTTTTTATGGTGGTGATGAAGAGGTGATAAGGAGACTGAAAAATAACAATTGATAGTAACATTGGGATGGGGAGCAAACACTAGGAGGGAAACTACACAGAAGAATTTTGCAACACCTCCATGGCAACTTCTGACCACTAATCATGCCAGAAGCCTGGGTTAGAATTCTCACCTTTGTTTTGTTTTTGTTTTGGGGCCACATCCAGTAATGCTCAGGGGTTACTCCTGGCTAGGTGCTCAGAAATTGCTCCTGGCTTGGAAAACCATATGGGACACTGGGGATTGAACCCTGTCCATCCTGGATCAGCTGCATACAAGGCAAATGCCCTACCGCTGCGCTATCACCCCGGGCCTCTAGCGTTTTCACCTTTATACTCATCCATTCCTTAAAATATGTGGAAAAACTCAAACCTTTTAGCTATTGCTAGTCTAAAATATTAGGAACATCTGTCTTCTATTTTGTTTCATAATTCAGTTTCTGCTGCAGTCTAGAGCCTTTCAACTCTATCAGGAAAGTCATTAATTTTATGCAGCATTTTGTCCTTAGTCTTTTTTCCTACCCAAAGTTTAGGATAGCCAACAGCAATGACAGCAAGTACATTTTTAACTATGGGGTCCTAATCAGTACCCCATCTTCCAAGTCCATGCTGTAGCAATCCACTGTTAGACACACACACATATGTGTGTGTTTTTATACATAGGTGACTTATCTGTCATCTGTATTTCTTTTCAGCTTGTGTTTTAGTGGAGTGCTTTCCTTGATAACATCTATTTTATCATCTCACCATGCCATAATTTTTGAAGTGGAATACTCATTTCTTTTTAAAAATAAAACAATTGTACATGCTGTTAGATATGCCAGCAACGTACCTTTACATATAAAACGAGGAGAAAATTTATGTAGGTTGTTGTTATGGTGTAAAAAAATGAACTTACTAAGTTCTGTACTGACAAGCTACAACCTTGGCTCCTGTAAAAAGATAATTTTTAGAGGATGGGGGGCTTAGGTTATACAAGGTAATACTCAGGAATTACTCCTGGCTCGCCACTCCCTGCTTGCATGCAGAAAACAATGTGATATACCCAGTATTGATTGCTAGCCATGTGCAATATTGTGCCTACCTGCTGTACTATCACCCCAGCTCCTGGAAAAACACTTTAAAAATAGTGTAATTAAAAATGTTATACAAAACAGAAATTTTAAAATTTTAATATTAACTATTTAATCTGAACAAAGTAGCTATTTCTCAACTATTTTTCCATTAGCAAGTGATACAAGCTCTGTTCTCAGTATATCTAAAAAAGCCAAACTTAGATAAAATTATTATAGCTGTAAATAAATAAATTGGCAGATAATTTACAGTGAAACTTCAAAGAGAGAAACTTAGATTGATTGTGTGGTACTTTAAGCAATGCATATAAATTTTGCGTTGTTCACATCTTTCATTAAAATGCTAGATACTATATTTATTGACATTATATATCATATATATTAAAGTTTCTATTATTTTCTTGTTGCATGAAGAAATGAAATGTTGGGGCCGGAGAGATAGCACAGCGGCATTTGCCTTGCAAGCATCCGATCCAGGACCTAAGGTGGTTGGTTCGAATCCCTGTGTCCCATATGGTCCCCCGTGCCTGCTAGGAGCTATTTCTGAGCAGATAGCTAGGAGTAACATTTGAGCACACAGGGTGTGCCTCAAAAAAAAAATTAAATGTTTCATACTACCCTTTCCAGAAAGCAAAACTTGGCTATCTCTGAATCATCACAAATTTATTTCCTGATAAATTCGAACAGTCTAATAAAATAATGAATAATAGAAGGCAGTGGACAAGGAAAGTGATGCACCAAACATGAAATTGTTATATAACTATAAAACAAATTATGGAAATAATAAATTTGGAGTCATAATTTTTTTCTTTTTTTATAATATTTTTATTTAAACACCATGATTAAAACATGAGTGTAGTTGGGTTTCAATCGTAAAATAAACACCCCCCTTCAGCAGTGCAACTTTCTCATCACCAATGCCCCCCCATTTCCTTCCTCCCCCTACCCCTGCCTGTATTTGACCCAGGAATTCTACTTCTCTCACTCATTAACATTGTCATGGTAGTTGTTAATGTAGTTATTTCTCTAACTGCACTCACCACTTTTTGTGACGAGCTTCACGTGAGCTGGTACTTCCGATCATTGTAATTTTTTAATGTTTAAAAATATTGGGAGTCACACCCTGTCTTATTCCTGTATCTGCACTGGCAAAGCTTGGGGGGGCATATGTGATGCTGGGGAACTAAGTTAACTTAGAATCCCTTACTGTATTGTGTTCCAGACCCTTATTGCATTTATTATTATTATTTTATTATTATTATTATTATCTTTATTTAAACACCTAGATTACAAATATGATTGTAGTTGGGTTTCAATCATGTAAAGAATACCCCCCTTCACCAGTGCAACATTCCCAATAGAAGGGACCAGAGCAGTGGTGCAATGGTAGGGCGTTTGTCTTGTACGTGGCTGACCTAAGACTGATCGTGGTAAGATCCCCTGAGTCCCATATGTTCCCCCAGGCCAGGAGCGATTTCTGCGTGCATAGACAGAAGTAACCCCTGAGTGTCACAGGGTGTGGCCCAAAAACAAATACAAAAAATAAAAAAAATCTCAAAAGTATATTTCTAACTTCTCCAGGACTTTTCATTTTTCATTCCACATTTGAAAAAGATTCCTTAAGGTTACTGCTTCAACAATACACTAGCTAGTTTCTAATTGTGCTTTTCTGTAAATCTTATTTTTTTCCAAGTACTATTGCTAACTAGGAAAATCCTAATAATCTCTTCCAGCTAAGACAAAACAGTGTCCATTAGTTAATAGATATGAATAAGCAATGTAGCCAACACAAGTCTTCTTCTGCTTATGGTTGTGTTTAAATTCTAGTTCTTAGTGAGAAAAGAAATCAGTTTGCTTCTACATTCAGATCACTAAAATAGCATGAAGTGTTTTGGGCCTGAGTGAAGAAGAATACTTTGCTTTATTACATATTTTTTCATGAAAACCAATTTGGAGAAGAAAATCTAAAGCATTCCCACTGTAGTTTAATTTCATAACTCTTCTATCCAGATGCCAGGCAACAGATGAGTGACTAAAGAAACTGGTACATATACACAATGGAACACTAGGCAGCCATCAGAAAAAAAATGAACTCATGAAATTTTCCTGTACATGGATGGGCATAGAAACTATTATGCTGAGTGAAATTAGTCACAGGGAGAGATAGACACAGAATTGCCTCACTCACCTATGAGTTTTAAGAAAAATAAAAGACATTATTGTAAAAATACACACAATAGAGTTGAGGGCTGGAAGGACTGGCCACAATATGAAGCTTACCACAAAGAGTGGTGAGTGCAGTTAGAGATATAACTAGACTGACAGCTATTATGACTATAGTAGAGAGTGAGAGAAATAGAATGCCTGTCTTGAATATAGGCATGGGGTATGGAAGGAGGGAAACGGGGGCCATTGCTTATGGGAATATTTCACTGATGAAGGAGGGTGTCCTTTTATATAACTGAAACACAACTACACATGCTTGCAATCATGGTGCTTAAATAAAGATATTAATTGAAAATGTAAAGGATCGGTATTTGTTAAGGGCCAAATATAAAGAATATTTAAAAAAAACAACTAGGCTATAAAGTTATTAAAAAGTTGAGTGAAAGTCAGCACTAGAAAATTTTCAGTCTTTAAGAGTTTTTGAATGAGTATCAAGCTAGTTCACTCTCTTTTCGGAATGGAAAATAGTAAGCAATATGGACCACCACACAGACCCAGAAAAAAAAACAAACATACCAGTTAGTGAAGAAAAGTTCTTTACGCATTGTAGGTTCTGTGATTTACTTCACACCAAAATGAAATAGGTTCCATATTTGATCAGTCTTTTTTGAGTTGGGACTTGGGTCATAACTAGTAATCAGTTGGATAGAATGCAGGCTGGCCCTTGTGTAATGCAAAGTGCCCTACGCCCACTATGGTATCATTCCAAGGCTTTGATTGCTCATTTTCAACATGTCAAAATTTCTAGGTCAGTAAATGAATTTAGACAGCCATTAGAATGTGTTAGGTTGATGGTGATAAGGCCAGTTTATTTATTTATTTATTTATTTATTTATTTTGCTTTCATACTAAGCAATCAATTATGTTTCTCTGCAATGTAGATAGCTTAAAAGTTGTGGTCTTACATTCTATAAATGCTTATTATTAAATGACAAGAGTTTCAATCTCATTTACCTAAAACATTTCACAAAACATCTAAAATGTATAATAAAATATGCCTAATTTTTACTATTTAAGAATTATTTCGGGGGCCGGGTAGTGGCGCTGGAGGTACGGTGCCTGCCTTGCCTGCGCTAACCCAGGATGGACTGCGATTCGATCCCCCGGATCCCCATATGGTCCCCGGTGCCTGCCAGGAGCAATTTCTGAGCATGGAGCCAGGAGTAACCCCTGAGCGTCACTGGGTGTGGCCCAAAAACTAAAAAAAAAAAAAAAAAGAATTATTTCAACTATAGTTTAGAAATATTCTTAACGATTAACTTAAAAATGACCTCCACAGAAAATTTGCTAATCAGTTGATGAATTGGTTGTCATGCAATTTTCTGTTACTAAATATAATTATAGTATTCTTTCCATTGCACGTACCACAAAATTTAATTTGATCATGCCTGATTTTTTCAGTAGTTTGTAAACCACAAGAATTCAGGTCAGGTCTATTTTACATATCTTTTTATTCTTAGAATCTAGCACCAATTGTGATACATAGAAGGTGTTGAATAGAATAAATGTTTAATTACTTTTAAATTTCTTTTATGTGAGAAATTTGGAGTATAAAAAGGGAAATCTTGGTATAATGCAGTTACTGGTTTGAAAAACTGTTTGACCTAGAGAAGCTCAATATACTATTTGATTTTTTTATTTTTATATTGTTATTGAGAACAGAATTTTAGATACATAAACTACCACATTTAATAGTAAATAGTTTTAGTTAATGAAAATTTCTTCTTTCTTTACATGAAATTTATCAGGGTATACAGTTATGTTTTTGGTTATATGATTAAAGTTAATCAGCTTGTGTAGATACTACAAATTAAACACTGAACGTCTGGAGTTATTTCTCTTGCATGTTTTAGAAGGTAATGATGAGACCCACAAATTCCTGGGTAAAAATGTACACAAAGGAAATTCTTACACTCACTTTTAAAGCTTCACTATGTCACACAATTCTTTTATTTGGGTCATGCCAGGTACTTATTGAAATTTGAATCTTCTAGGGGATATTTTTCTTTCAAGTTTGTCTTTCTTATATCACATTGTCACTTCATCCCAAATTCAACTGAAGTGCATATTTACTTTGCTATGAGTACGACATATGGCAATTAAACAAGAAAATAGATGATATTTTCATAAAGCATATTTCTTCTCTTGCATTTTTAGTCTATAAGAGCAGTTTCCAAACTGTAATACTAAAGACATTTTTATTTCCTTCCTTCCTTTTGGCCTTCCTTCCTTCTGTCTTCCTGCCTTCCTTCCTTCTGTCTTCCTGCCTTCCTTCCTTCTTTTTCTCTTTTTTCTTTTTCTTTCTTTCTTTCTTTCTTTCTTTCTTTCTTTCTTTCTTTCTTTCTTTCTTTCTTTCTTTCTTTCTTTCTTTCTTTCTTTCTTTCTTTCTTCCTTCTTTCCTTCCTTCTGTCTTCCTGCCTTCTTCCTTCTTTTTCTCTTTTTCTTTCTTTCTTTCTCTTTTTTTCTTTCTTTCTTTCTTTCTTTTTCTTTCCTTTCTTTCTTTCTTTCTTTCTTTCTTTTTCTTTCCTTTCTTTCTTTCTTTCTTCCTTCCTTTCTTTCTTTCTTCCTTCCTTCCTTTCTTTCTTTCTTTCTTTCTTTCTTTCTTTCTTTCTTTCTTTCTTCCTTC
>PVKC010037824.1:0-12901 GCA_004027635.1 Crocidura indochinensis
TGAGGCCTCTCGACAGTTGAGGACATTTTAAAAATTACTCTCTCATATCTGCCCTTATATAATTGTAATACTATATACTATATTTTCTTGTGTTTTGTGTTTTATTTTTTACTCCTTTCCAATGTGCTATGGCTGGATGACAAGTCTTGACCATAGTGATGCTGCAACATAAAAGAAGTCAATTATCTTCCTACACATCCCCGTTCAATATTTTCTACCTAACTATTGGAGAAAGAAGTTTCCCATCCTATTTAGAAAGCCCGATTCTGCGATAATTTCCTACTTCAGCCAATTTTTAATTCGTACAGTTTGTATTTTTAGTATAATGTTAGTTTTAGAGAAAATTTAAGCAGAAATTCTCATATGTTTCCTCTTTCTTTACCCTGTATTTTTCTTATTACCATAACATTGTGCATTAATGTGGTATATTTCTTAGAACTGATAAACCAATAGTGCTAGATTTTTTTTATTTTGACATTTAATTCCTCTCATCCATTTCTATCTTCCTAGATTCTCACTATAAAAACTATCAATTTGCTCATCGTACCACATACAAGAGTGATCTTAGCGTATTTGCCTTCTCCTACCTGACTTATTTCATTTACTGTAATGCTCTGGAATTTTATCTATGCTGATGCAAATAGTCAGACTTTATTTTAATGGCTGAATAAGTCAATCATAGTTAAAGAAAGTACAGTTTTTTTTTGTAGTGTGTGTGTATATATATATATATATATATATGTATAAAGAAATTGTAGAATAAATCCTTGTGGTAGAGATCTCTGCCACTTTACACTACCATTTATTTTCTTTTAATGGTTTGTATATGTACTTGTGCATATGTGTGTCAAAAATAGGTGTCTTTCCTTTTCTGAGCACCAATTAGTGTTCACACAGGTAGGGACCATTCCTGGTAATTCTCAATCAACTAGGCCAGGTAGCTGAATGCAAGGACCTGACAATGACATGTTGTTTGGGCCATGCTTAGTTGGGGATTACCATTCCGGTATTGCCTCAGGGCTTCCATTGATATACCTATCAATTTTTAGGGAACCATATGATACCCCTAGGGTCAAACTAGGATTGGTTCATGTAGTGCAGAATCCCATATTATCTGACCTCTAGATCACAATTTCTTTTGTCCATATAATAGATATATGTATATGCAGAACATTTTTTACTAGGCTGTTGCAATAGTACAGTGAGTTGTCTTGCATATGGATTGGATTCCAGTATGGTTCCCTGAGCCCGTACAGGAATTGTCCCTGATGGCAGAGCCAGGAATTACCAGTGAGTACCACCAGGTGTGGTCTCAAAAACAAACTACATTTATGTGTATTTGTATATTTCATCACCATGATTTCTTCATCCATAGATAGTTGTCTCTATAGCTTATTTATTATAAATAATGCTTCAGTAATCGCAACCTTTTGAATTGTATTTTCAATTTCTTTGAATTCAGTACTGAAATTGTACCCTTTTCTTTTCCATAGTGAATGTACCAGTTTACTTCCCTATTAAACTGCTCAAAAATCTTCTTTTTCTCCACATTTTCACCAATACTTGTTATTTCTTTTCTCCTTTCTTTCTTATAAGAACCACCCTAACAGATGTGAAGTGATCATTCTTTGTGATTTGTGACTCACATTTCTCTGATGAGTAATGATGTCGAACTTATATGTGTCTATTAATCATCAGTGTGTTGTCTTTGGAGAAGTATCTGTTCAGATGTGACCTTTTCTACCAGATTTTTTGTAACTGAATCACATGATTTCTTCATGTTTTGAATATTAACTACTAATTAGGTATATGATTTGAAAATAGTATCTCCAACTCTTAAGTTGGATTTTCATAAAATTATAGATTGAAATAATGACTCAGTGAAAGTAGTTTATTTGTATGCTAATTTTAGGAAACAAAAAACTGAGTGTTCATAGTAAGTTAGGGAAGGATCAAAAGTCAGCTTATGGTAAATTGTTATGCAGAGTTTTGACAAGAACAACTTCCCCTAAAATCACACAGATTGTCATTCTCACTTGTAGCCTTTGATAAAACCTTGTCAAAAAATGTCTCAGATTTATTTTTTCAAAAGACCAGACTACATAAAATCTGAGGCTAGCATTGTCTGAGTATTGTCCCATCATCACTAACACTGCACTTTTGTATCTCCTGAACATGTTTGAGGCTTGAGGAACAAACTCTTTCATATTTGAGGAGAAATGCTGAAAACATGCATGGGATTGTTTACTTACTAATATAAATTCTATTGAGAGAAATGTGACCTAGGGCACTTCAAGTATCTCCTATCCTTACCCTTACTCTTAGAGTTGTTTTATATTGTTTATAGAGCATAAAGTGGAATTAGGTTTTCATTCAAGCTCACAGAGCTTTTAGCAACTTATGGCTTCATGTTTAAAGTCTTGGTCAAAAAAAAAAAAAAAGATACTCAGGGCCAAAGGCAATGCTTATGTTGCAAGGGATAACCCAGTTCAACTTCTACACAACATAAAATTCTCTGAATACTGAGAAAAGAGATCCGTCATACAGAATCAAGATTAGTCCTGGAGCACAGTCATGTGTGACATCACCAACAAAAAACCCCAATAATTTCAATTTCATATCCTCTTTCTAGGAACACACACACACACACACACACACACACACACACACAGTGGGATGGCTACAGGTTATATTGGCTAGAGAAACAAAAGTAGAACTCATTATTTCTAGTTCTTCCCCTAAAATCATATTGATTTTTGCTTGTTAGAATAGAAAGAATTTCATTGGGGATTGACTATCACACAATGGGGAGAACTTGAATCCTTGAATTTAGCATGAAATAAAATGTGTGTTTATACATATCTATGAGGGGTGGAAATTCCAAGAGGGGGGAAAATCTAAAAGAGAAAGCAACTGAAACAGAGATAGAAAGGATAAAGAGAGAAACTGAATTAATCTCACACTATCTTTGGTCAGAGAAAAAAAATAAGCAAGTCCCGGAATAATATTCAACATTATTTTTAGACAATATGTTGATGAAAACATTTAATCTGTCTGTGGATTTTTTGGGGTACTCTAGTAGTTTTCACTGCACAAGATAGTGTCTAAATTGTCCCAATATTAGTGTGCAGTTATAGTTCCCCATTTTTTTATTATTAATGTACCAATAATGTGTGTGTTCATGACTGAATGTGAATTTTGAATGTTCATGTACATATATGTGAATGTACATATGCATACATATATGTATGTGTATTTGATAGCCCGTGTGACCAGACCTCTGAGCAGCTATGTGACCAAGCCTAGTTCCTGACTCACATCTGATCTGCTGGGACAGGTAGATAAACATCCATGAACCTAAATAAGAATAAGGAGGTTTGGGAAAAAAATAATGAATTTTTAGATATTAGAGATATTTTGAGTCTTGTTTAAAAGTCTCATGTTTTCAAGACTAGGAAAGTGCTACAGGAATGTAGCCTTTGCTTAAATCAGTTAGCTTATTGTAAAATTGGTTTTATTGGTTATATTTCACTTAAACTCAGTTTCCAAATACAGAGAAAACATATTGATTGATGTTAGGTGAAGACTATTTTATCAGTTACTGCCTCCATCTAATGGGGAGCCAGGTGAAGATAACTGGCAAAATCAGTCTGTAGTTTGTCTTTTTAGGAAGGAGGCAAGTTTAATTCAAGCAGTGGTATCATTATTTTTTAGATGAATAACTGTGCTTTTTCTAGTTAAGAAACCTATTCCTACCTTGCACTCACTAAACAAAAGTTGAGAGAAAAATCACCTTCACTTGCCCAAAATAATGAAAAAGAGAGGAAAAAATGAGCACGAAATACTGTTCTTAATCTTAGAGGCCAAGGAAATATGCTAGATATAACAAATGTGAATCAATGAAAGATAAGTAGATAATTATGAGTATTTTATATGAATGAGAAAGAAGCTTTCCTGGTGTTTAATAATGTCTTATCATTTTCGACGAGCCTAAGGATGATATCTATTCTGTGTGTCAGACAGATAATGAGAGAAGAAGGACGAAGACTCCCTCTTGTGGTTCTTCAGAAAAATTATCCCTGCTGAGTAACAGAGAAAATAGAAATTCTAGAGTCAAAGGTAACTTCACTGGATAATTAAAATGGTTTGTTGTTGTTGTTGTTGTTGTTGTTGTTGTTTTCTCTCTGACCTGGGTCAGTGAAAGGGGATAGCCATTTTGGGCTGCAGTGTTGTAGAGCTTTCTGGGAATGTTTGTGAGATTACGCAGCTCACCTCAGGGATGATCTGAGAACATGACATAAAGAAAAGACTTCAAGTTGAGCTGGGAAAAGACTGCTTTTGTTTCCCTGGGAAATAAAGAAATAGCAGCTGACACAAAATTTCATTTTATTTTAACTCGTAATTGGTTCTCCTATGTGGCCATACACTTTTTTCCAATGGAAGCTTTGATTAAGAGGAAAAAATTTGGTATTAAGGCACCATCTCTAAAATGCCTTTTGTTAGGCTGGCACATTGCCTAAGTGATACATGGTAAGAATACATGACAGTCATGTATGAGACCCTCAGTTCAACCCCTGATCCTGCATGCTACTTTCATCCTGCTACCCACCTCTTCACCCTTTCTTAGAACCTATGAAAATAACATAAAAGTAAGATCTTTTATTATTGTGTGTTTAAGTTGAGAGAAGAGGATACGTGCATTTCTCAGATATATATTTTTCTCTTATCTGGAATCTGATGGAATAGCTTTATTTTTCTCAAGGGACAGATCCTGCAAAATACTGGGAATAGAAAACTTAGTCATTTCTAAAGAAGTAATATAGGGATGGCATTGTAATTGCCAGGCAATGCATTCTCAGTGTTAGCAGGAGTTTTACATGAATTTATCGTTCGTTTTACTTTAATTTATGCTTCCTGCTTTGGCGCTTCTAGTGTTTCAACATCAGAAACATGATGTCATTCAGTTCTGAGGAAGTTCCGCTTTGGGTAGGAAATCAATATCTATTTATCTCTCTCTGGTTCTCTAGTTAGAGTATACATAATTTTTCTGGCTTGCTCAGAAAAAAAAAAAAAGACCTATTTTATAATGCTCTCCCTGCATCATGTTGGGTTTACAATTAGTTCATTTCAATGAATATTTTAACTCTCAACTCTGTTTACATTTACATTGCAAACTTAAGAACACCGCAAGCATTTTAAACTTTAAAATACTTAAGTATTGGACTGGAGAGATAGAAGAGTGGGTAAGGTGTTTGTCTTGTATGTAGCTGACCCCAATTTGTCTATTTGCTAGTTTTTGTTTTCAGATCACACCTAACAGTGTTCAAGTTTATTTTGACTCTGTGCTCACAGATCACTTCTGGAGAGCTAGGGGAAAATGTATGGTGCCAGGAATTAAACCTGGGTTGGACACATGTAAGCAAACAACATATTTATTCTACTATCGCTCCAATCCACAGATGACCTTAATTTAGTCCCCCAGTAACAAATATGATTCCCAGAGCATCACCAGGAGATATTGCTGAGCATAGAGCCAGGGCTCACTTTGAGCATAGCTAAGAGCAATTCCTAATACTCCCCCCACCACACACACACACACACGTTTTAAAAATATCTACCGGTAAGCATTACACTGAAAACCTACATTCTTTAGAAAAGCATTTCTGGTGCAATAGCTGAGGCAAGGAAATTGGTTAAAGTACATGAAATAAAAAGTGGAAAGAAACTATCTTTTATAATGATAAACCAGGTCACTTCTATTTTAGACAGATTCTACTGAGGAGATAGATCACATAGTTCCCCAAGATTCTTGGCTACTGGGAGTTGTGGCTGTTAACTCAGAAGTAAGTAGTGATAAGGGGAAACAGCTAGTCAGTCTTTGTTATGTGATTTCAGAACAAATTAAAGAAAGGTGGATTTGAAAGACATGCGCACTACGAAATCAAGAGAAGTGCTATTTACATTTTAGATATAAAGAAGCAGAAGCTCAGATGAACTAAGAAAATTGATTATAATCACAAGATCAAAAGAAGGACAGAACAAAGCATCATGCTTGAGACATTCTTTGACTCCAAGTTCCAATATTTACCATCATAGGTTCTCTTTGTATTTTCCAAAGGTTGCTATAAAACCCTGCTTAAAATTTTATTTATGTTTAATAGAAGTCAATAACTTAAGTGATTGGGTTGTATTTTCAAAGTTACCTGAATTATAGTACACACATATTTTAGAATCTAAGTAAAAATATGGAAATGGTTTATACTTATCTATTAATTTTATATTTTATATTTTATATTTTATATTTCTTCTATAAAAACTCCACCCTTTCTTTTGAGAAAATAGAAAAGTTTATTGGAAAGTAGAAGAGAAAGGAAGTGAAAATACCCCACCTTGGGAATCATTTGGTATAGAAATAAATTCCATTGAAAGACCAGTTATTTACTTAAAAATTTTTATTATAGCAATATCTAAAGATTTACTGGGCTCTGGTTAAGGCTAAGTTGAACCTTCCATATTTAGGCTCCCTGAGTTTAGTGAGCTTTTATGTCACTTTTCCATCAAATTCCTGTGAGCATACTGGGTTGACACAACTATACAATTTTGAGGTCCAAGATCTATGTAGATCTGGAACAAATTTGCTGCTTGGCAACATGATAAGATTAAGTTGTGGAGCTGGGCTGTTACTGTCCAAAGGAGTCAGAGATGACGTGGGCTGCTGTGTCTTCAGGAAGAAAGGGGAATCTGCCCTCACCCATTCAGAGAAGGCCCCAGAAATTTCAGACCAGACCAGAATATATGGAATATTCAGCAGTCAATATTTTATTTTGGAGCCTAGTATAAAAGTGGGGTCCTTTTTCTGTAGGAAATATGAGGGATGTGAGCAAAAGCTCTTGAATTTTCTGGTGGCAAAACTGATTTATTATCTTAATTATAACCAAACAGTAAATAATACTTGTTTTCTTTATGTATTCTATATTTTCTTCTGACTTGAGATTATAAATTTAGAGACAAATTCTCAGTGTTTTATCATTTTTTTTTAGTTTAGCATAACCTAGTTCTTGCTTAGAGCCTTTCATTAATTTTGGAGATAAAAATAATAAAAACTTGGAATGTCTCTCTCTTTTTATGAATCATTTTCTACAATATAAATAATTGAGATGTACACAAGGAAAATTAAATCCAGAAACTAAATTCCCTATGGACGTTGTCAGTACTTTCACCAACTGCTTGTCAACTGGGCATTTATTTTAATAGAGCAATTTTGTAATAACATAATGGTTCCACCAATCTACTTTATAGAAATACAGAAATGATTTTATTGAGCAAAAAAACATCCAAATTTTTGTAGTTTTTTATAATTTGGTGAAGATGTTTGGGTACCAGTATTTTGTCCTATTTTGGAGTTCCTTCACGCCAAGGATTCTTTTGCCTTACAATCTTTAGCAAGCAAGTTAAAAAATTTAAAGTTCATTAGTGTCCATTAACACTTGCTCTCTTTCTATATTAACATTTTTTAGCATGAGGTCATACGCAGAGGTAATCAGGCCTTCCTGTTAGCTCTGTGCTCAGGGATCATTTTTGTTGAGACTCAGGAGACCATACATGGTGCTAGAAATTGAACCTGGATGGGCAAAGTGCAAGGCATATGGCTTAACTGCTTTACTATCTCTCTATCCCTTTTCTGGTATTTCCATCTGCTTCCATCACATTTCAGATATTACAGATGGTTTTCTGTGTGCTTAGAGTAAATTGAGTGAAAAAGAGAAAGAAAATAAACAATCATATTCTTCAAGTAAAATGAGCTTTATTCTTAAATTGATTCATTTTCCTCTTTTCTCATTATTTTATTTTCCATACTTAGCAAAGTGCAAGATTTTATTTGAATCTGAATCTATAAACATGTACTGACTTTTTCTCTATACCTACTTCCTAAAAATGTGATGTTACTGGATCTTTTCCCTTTCAAGGTATAACCTCTGACTTTTTTTTTTTCCTTTGAGGAAACATGTAAGCATAAGCACCTTTTTGTCTCAAACAACAGTCACATGTACTATGCCTACTGTAACTACTTGGCAAGAAACACACTCTTTCTATTCCACAGAGAGCAGTGATTTAGTGTGATCTCTGTTATGAATAACAAGATGCTTAGAAGTCTCATTACAATGGTCTGGAAGTGTAATAATAGAATAGACTTGCGGGGCCGGAGAGATAGCATGGAGGTAAGGCATTTGCCTTTCATGCAGAAGGTCATCAGTTCAAATCCCCATGTCCCATATGGTCCCCCGAGCCTGCCAGGAGCAATTTCTGAGTGTAGAGTCAGGAGTAACCCCTGAGCACTGCTGGGTGTGACCCCCCCCCAAAAAAAAAGATAAAAAAAGAATAGACTTGAACTCAACTATTATTCAGGAAGACTCGTATATTGGTAAGGTCATCTCCCCAAAAGCCTTGTTTTTCTGATGGACTAAGGTGATATTTGAGAATATATTTATCCAAAAATATTTATCCCTGAGTATTTATCTGTTACCTAGTTGCTTCATTAACTCTGAAAATGACCTAAAATATATTCACTTTATGTGATTTGTAGTATCATTCCACTGGATTTTTGATAAGTTCTAAGGGAATAGCAAAGAGTCTCTACAAAAACCTGACTTTTTAAAAAGTTTTAAGAACAGGTGGACAAATATCATCTGATACTTTTTAAAATCATGAGATCCAGTGGGGGAGCAATGTAGAATGAATAGATTATATGTCTTTCGTGTGGTGATCCAGATTTGATCTATGGCACTCCATGTGGTCAGTACCACAGCATTACCAGGGAGCAAAGACAGGAGTAATCCCTAAACAATACTGGGTGTGAATCCCCCTTAACAAGTAAAATAAAATGATTAGATGCAGTCGAACATGGTTTAATCTTTTTGAGTGTTTAATAATCTCATGAACACTATAGAATGTGGCCCAAGCCCCCATATTCAAAAATAAATAAATGTAGTTATAAATTCTTTTTCATTTTCTGTTTTTCTTCTCTTTTCTTTTTAATTAATTAAAATTTTGGTGAACAAATGTATTTTTTATTTAAACTTACATAGAAATATGTGAGAAGATGGGGGCTGGAGATATAGCACAGTGGATAGGGAATTTGCCTTGCATGTGACCAGCCTGGGTTTGATCCCGACATTCCATATGGTCCCCCAAACCTGCCAGGAGTAACTGCTGAGTGCTGCTGGATGTGGCCCAATAACCAAAAAAGAAAAACAAAAAAGAAAGGAAGAAATGTGTGTTCAAGAAAGTACATATGTTTCTCCAGAGTGGAAACAAGCAAGCAAAGAAACATAGAGCCAAACAAGCAAGATATGTGTTCAAGGGAGCATTGGTTTGAAAAACAAACCCAGCCTTTGTCTTTTAATTGAAGGCTGGGTTTGTGCCCATTTCATAAAGTACAAAGAAGGTGGAACAGAACACCTCCTGTTCCAATAAGATTTACATATTGAAACCTTACCCCCTCAACCTGGGATTATTACAAGGAGGGGCATTTTAAAGGTAAATAAGGTGGAATTAATACCCTTAACAGGTAATCTCTCCTCTCGCTGCCTTGTGAGGATACAAGAAATAGTCTGCAACCCAGAAGAGAGCTCTCATCAGAATTCTGGCATACCTGTACTATTTCAGACTTAAAAGAAACTTGAGAAAAAAATTCCTGTTTCTAATAAGCCATCCAGTCCATGGTGCATTGTTACTGTGTCCCAAACTTATGAAACCCTTTGGGTTTGCTACTATCAACATACTGTTTCCCATATATTTCATTGGTTCTTTGATCCTTATTTTCTACATTTATTTTGGGTAAAACAGTGTTATTCCATTTTCTTTCTGTAGGCTTTTTAGTTATGAACTTAAAAAGAAATCTTTTCTTTTTTTTTTTTTTTTTTTTGGTTTTTGGGTTACACCCGGCAGTGCTCAGGGGTTGCTCCATGCTCAGAAATTGCTCCTGGCAGGCACGGGGGACCATATGGGGCACCGGGATTTGAACCGATGACCTTTTGCATGAAAGGCAAACGCCTTACCTCCATGCTATCTCCCGGGCCCAAGAAATCTTTTTATATTTATCATATAATTACAGTATATCCATACCTTGAAATAGTGACTTATCAGTTATTAATCAGTACAAGAACCTCTCAAAATTTGAATTCCACTTACCTACCAACAACCATTTCTATCTAGGATTTAGCTTTTTAATTCCAAGTTGCTTTGGTAGTGCTGACTCAGATCACTTCCCCAGTTCAGTAAGACTATTATTTTTTTTTGTTTTAGCATTGTTTTGCAATTTAAAAAAAATGCAATCAGAAGAAAAAACCCCAAAGAATGAATGTTGAACTTACCATATGCGCTTTCCTTTTCTCAAGCACTAACCGACTTTTCTGGTTTCTTGCCAATACTTTCAAGCAGCTGATTTATGTATGTCATCTAGATTTCATAGTTGTTTTTGGCAGAACAGTTAGTTCAATACCAGCTACTTTATTATGCATGGTTGACACTATAAATCCTTTAGAGCACTTTTATTTACAGAACTTTTTTCCTCATCTGATAGTTGGTATACATGTGGTATATTTATCATAAATATGTTATTATTTTATCTTATCTTCTTTTAAACTAATGCAATTACTTTTAGCTAAGGTTATCCAGTTTTTATTCTTTAATATAATGAGGAATTTAAATGTATTTGTTATGCTTCTTTTATTTTTTGATTTTGGTTTTTGGGCCACACCCTATGGTGCTCACGGGTTATTCATGGCTCTGTGCTCAGAAATTGTTCTTGGCAGGCTCTGGGGTTCATCTGGGATGGCTGGAAATTGAAACTAGACCCATTCTGGATCAGTCATGTGCAAGGCAAAAGCCCTACTGATATGCTATAGCTATGGCCTCTGTATTTTTTAATTTTTAATTTTTTAAGCCTCTGTACTTTAGTCTACTATAATAAGATCATTTTAGGAGTGCCATTGCTTTCCCATTTTTAATCACTGGCAGTTTCTTTAAGTGACAGTTTCTGAGTCCTTTTGACATGTCCTTGGTGGCCTTTGATATCTTCCTTGTCATATGTGTAATAAAATAATTAAAAATAGCGTGTATATTTTTTTAGTTTCTCAACCAACAACAGGTAATTAAAAGTCATAAATAGAGTGATAATTAAGTATTAACAGAGTATTGATGACTTTTAATTTCAAAGAGAAAGTAAATAGACTAATCAGCAAAGTTGAACGTATAGGTGATTTTGATAATGATAGTTTATGATTTCTAGAAAGCAGAGATAAAGCTACTTGGGGTAAGAAGAGGGAGAGAAACTTGATAAAATGATGTAAAATTAAAGCCTTGTTAATACTAACATGTATTATATATTTAATTTATTAATCTATGCTAATTTTCCTAAATATTTCAGTATGTTAAAAACCACCATTAAATAAATCCAGTGTCACTGGTAATTGCATTTACACAAATATTAAACTTAAGTGGTGATATTTGCTGATCTTATCTTTCTTTTGATCAAAGATTTATCTGGAAAAATATTTCTGCACAGGACTATGAAAATGAGAATATTTCTTCTCTTTCTAGGTGTTACAGAATAGTAGGAAGAATCATTAAACACTCTGGAAAGTAGACAGAATGAGCTTTAATTAATTTGTATTTATTATTCAGGAGTTACTTTTCAAAAACAACTTTTTACTATTGTGCTATGTTAATTATAAAACATTTAAAGATATTTGAGAACGGAGAGAGTTCAGTGAGTAGAGCACTTGCCTTGCATGTGACAAAATCAGGTTCAATCCCTGGCATCTCATATGGTCCCCTGAACCCACCAGCCAGAATTCCTGAGTGTAGAACTAGGAGTAACTCTGGGTGAGGTCCCCGAACAAAAAATACAGGAAAAATATTTTCATTAAGCCTGGTGGTAGAAATAGGTAATTACAGAAAATGTTTAGGGAAGTAATAGGTGCTTTACGAAAGTATGCTTAGACAATGAGGATCAACAATGACTTCAAGGTAAAGGTTTTTTATTTTTTATTCTGGAGTTGCTAAGAACTGGAAAGAGCCATTCCAAAGGTAAGCCATCAAGAGCAAGATTGCCTAAAGATGAAATTGTTATGTGTTTAAGTCTAATGAGCCTATGGGCCATGATAAAGAATATTTTTATATTAGATGAATAAAAAAAACCACTGCTTGAAATTAAAAAAGAGCAAGAGAAACCTTGATATTAGAATATAAACAGATTACTTTAAGTAATAATATAAAATAAATAAAAAAGGATAGTTTCCAACAGATGAATGGTTAAAAAAACTGTGGTACATACACACAATGGAATATTATATAGCCGTCAGAGGAGATGAAGTCATAAAATTTTCCTATACATGGGTGTACACGGAAACTGTTATGCTGAGTTAAATAAGCCAGAGGAAGAGAGAGACACACAGAATAATCTCGCTGATCTATGGGTTTTAAGAAAAATAAAAGACATTATTGTTATAATGCCCAAAGATAAGGGCCAGAAGGACTGAATCACGATATGAAGTTCACCACAAAGAGTGGTGAGTGCAGTTAGAGAAATAACTACACTAACAACTACCATGACAATGTTAATGAGTGAGAGAGAGAATGCCTGTCTCAAATATAGGCAGGGGATGTGGAGGAAGGAGGAAGGAGATCGGGGGGCATTTGGTGGTAAGACTGTTGCACTGGTAAAGGAGGGTATTCTTTGTATGACTGAAACTCAACTACAATCATGTTTGCAATCACGGTGTTTAAATAAAAACATTATAACCAAAGAAAATATAGCTTCAGCCCGGGAGTTAGCATGGAGGTAAGGCATTTGCCTTTCATGCAAAAGGTCATCGGTTCGAATCCCGGTGCCCCATAT
>PVKC010037825.1:0-12899 GCA_004027635.1 Crocidura indochinensis
TTGGACTAGATGGCATTCCCACCAGGGGTGAATAAGAGTTTCTTTCTCTCCACATCCCTGCCAGCGCTGCTTATTCTCATTCTTTGTGATGTGCACCAATCTCTGTGGTGTGAAATGGTACCTTATAGTTGTTTGGATTTGCATCTCCCTGGTGTGGAGCATTTTTTCATGTGTGTTTTGGCCATTTGTATTTCTTCTTTGACAAAGTGTCTGTTCATTTCTTCTCCCCGTTTTTTGATGGGATTAGATGTTTTTTTCTTGTAGAATTCTGTCAGTGCCCTGTATATTTTGGATATTAGCCCCTTATCTGATGGGTATTGGGTGAATAGTTTCTCCCACTCGGTGGGTGGCTCTTGTACGCTGGGCACTATTTCCTTTGAGGTGAAGAATCTTCTCAGCTTAAGATATCCCCATCTGTTTATCTCTGCTTCCACTTGTTTGGAGAGTGCTGTTTCGCCCTTGAAGATTCTTTTAGTTTCAATGTCCTGGAGTGTTTTACCTACATGTTGTTCTATATACCTTATGGATTCAGGTCTGATATCAAGGTCTTTAATTCATTTGGATTTTGCCTTTGTACGTGTTGGGTACTAACTTTTTTTTTTAAGTAAAAATACATTTTATTCAGAGTTACTGAGGAAGGTAAGGGAGAGAATATGAAAGACAGAAAGTAATGAACTCAAGGGAGAGTGCAGGCTTCTGCAAGGGTGGAGAGAGTCCTGGTACATATCTAAGAGTTAAAGTATGAAAGTACACATCTTTCATACTTTAATGAAATGCAGGGAAATGCAAGAGACATGAGTATGCACACAGCATGCACATGTAGTCCTTCAAGCACTGTGAGGAGTGATCTCTGAGCACAGAGTTAGTACTAAGCCCTGGACAAGATTGAGTGTAGCCCAAAGACAAAACAAGCGAACAAAAGAACTGAAGCTAAATTGGTATAGCAACAGTGGGCATGGAAAAGAACCATTTATACAATTCACATTTTTATAACCTCAAGATTAAAATGAAATAGAAAAGATACCTGAGGAAAATATCAGAGGCAATTAGTTAGAATCTGAGGATTTTTGTCTATAATTTACAGCTCTTTTTGTGACAAGCCAACTAACTTGACACTTTTTTTTTTATTTTTCTGACTGCTAAGGTAAAGTGTTTAGATTTAACGTATGCCAATTATCTTTGCATAAGTTACTAAAGTTCAGGGAATTTGCATTGCATTCTAATGAAAGATGCTCAAATATAGAGCTATCTTTGTGCTTGCTGGAAAATTGCTGATGCCCAAACATTCAACATCTGAGTGGCTAGTGCATTAGAGAAATAAATACACCAACAACCAACATGACAATGGTAGTAAGTGAGAAAAAAAAGAATGACTGTCTCGAATACAGGCATAGGGGAGAGGGAGATAGATGACATTGATGGTGGGAAGGTTGCACTGGTGAAGTGGAGTGTTCTTTATTTTAACTGAAAACCAACTAAAACATATTTGTAATCATGGTGCATAATAAATAAATATATTATAAATATATATTTATATTAATTTATCTATAATTAGTTATATAATGTATACAAAGTGTATATAATTATAAATATATTTATATATTATAAATATAAAAATACAGAAATTGAGGCCAGAGTGGTGGTGCAGAGCGGAAAGCATCTGCCTTGCATGCGCTAGCCTGGGATGAACCGCGTTTGATCCCCCAGTGTCCCATATGTTCCATATCACCGGGTGTGGCCCAAAAACAAACAAACAAAAAATACAGAAACGGATTCCTTTTCTAGATGCTAATCCCAGCATCATCTAGCACCTAAATCAGTAACATCTAAATGTGTGCTTTGCTTCTGTAGCTGGTATCTGTTCTCAATGACCAGTTATTATGTCTTTCTGAACTAAATTTTTTTTTTGGTTTTTTTTTTTTTTTTTGGTTTTTGGGTCACACCCGGCAGTGCTCAGGGGTTACTCCTGGCTCCATGCTCAGAAATCGCTCCCGGCAGGCACGGGGGACCATATGGGGCACCGGGATTCGAACGATGACCTTTTGCATGAAAGGCAAACGCCTTACCTCCATGCTATCTCCCGGGCCCTGAACTAAATATTTTAATAAAATTTCTGTGGAGAAGTTTTCACCCATAAAATTTTCATTTTCTTTAACATTGTATCTATATATGTCAGATTTTCAAAGGTGGGTCCACATTAGATTTGAGTGGAAACCAAGTTGCAGTGAAAATCATAATCCTTCACCTTTAATAATTGATTTTTTGTTTGTTTTGTTTAGGGCCACACACAGCTTTGAGCAGGACCTTCTCCTGGATCTAATCAGAGATCACCATTTTTGTTGCTGTTGTTTTTGGACCACCATCCAGCAGCTCTCACTCATTACTCCTGGCTCTGATCTCAGAAGTCACCCCTGGTATTCTCCAGGCACCACATGGGATGCCAAGGATCAAACCTGGATAGGCAACATGTAAACACCCTACTCACTGTGCTATTGCTCGGGGCCCCTCGGGATCACTCTTGCCAGGACTCAGGGAATCATATGGACTACTGATTGAACCCTACCCACTGTACTCTCTTTCTTTCTTTGGCCCCTTGCTACACTAAATTAGGACCTTATTACTTTAAAATTCACTGGTGATTATGATCCCTTTATATACAACTCATCTTGGAGGTTACTTTAAATCCAATGGTTTCTATCCATATTGTCCAAAGTAATATTTGTTAAACATATAACCAGGCCACTTTCCTACTCAAAAATCTTTAGTGTCTCACTATTGGCCACTAGCCATAAGTTATCTCTGTAGCCTGGATTTCTGCTTTCTATACTAATCTAGTACCTACTTCATACTTTTTGTCTAAATCCCATAGATTATGAAATCTCTAGAAAATGTAGAGATTTTCATCCACACAAACTATCTTTAACCCTTGTCACAGGCATGCATTTTTCCATTCTTCCCATTTGAAACTATCAAACCCAGCTCAAATACTCTCTTCAACAAAGTATTTTTAAAATAATTATCACATTTTTATCTGAAATGTACATAATATTATTTTAAATTTTCATTAAATCCAAGTTGTTTGATTTTATCACTTTTGGGGGGTCACACCTGGCAGCTCTCAGGGGTTCCTCTTGACTCTATGCTCAGATATTGCCTCTGGCAGGCATGGCGGATCATATGGGATGCCAGGATTCGAACCACTGTCCTTTTGCATGAAAGGCAAATGCTTTACCTCCATGCTATCTCTCTGGCCCCATTTTACCATATTTTTGGCCCATGTTATATTTTATGACACCTATAGTAACTAAAGGTGTAATTTCATAAGATCTAGTAAGATTTAGTAATTTCATAAGATCTACATTCATGAAAAATTTATCATCTCTTCAAAAGTATCTGAAAGATATTTGATAAATTATTATAGCCATTATTGGATAGACTTAACTTATTTTCTTCTATTATTTCCACAAAACCTTATTAGTATTGATGTTTATTTTGCCTGCAACTCATTGTGCTGATAATATATGGTCTGATCCTCTTCACTTTGAAATATTCCACTCAGTTGTTTTTTTTCTTTCATTTCCTCAATTAAATTTTTGGGCCATTTTCTGAATATAACTAAATAAACAAAACTGCAAGTATTTAATTTTGGCAATTATAATACTTTCAACACATTTTTACCATGACACCACCTTTTACCATTTTACCTATTAAAGCAGGATGTGGAGCAAAGAATTTTAATTACAGGTGCTGAAACTGTTTGACCTTTTCTAAATTATGGAAGCAGTTGGAGAACTTCATTTTCCATCAAGACAACATGGGAAACAGCCAAGTAGTAGTAAGATTAAACTATCATTACTCTGTAGTGTTGAAAAAGATATAGTAGTAGTCTATAGAATTCTGATTTTAAAAAGACAGTTGTAATAGTACTATAAAAAGGGGAAAATGCATATATACAACAACACATCTAAGGGAGTTTATCCTGATTCCATAGGCAGGGATAAGAAGGTAATTGCTGGCCAAAATAATGTCAGAGATGAGACTAGAATCATGTATGGGGTAAGGAAAAGTGGAAGAGCAGGGTGCTGGAGCATTGCATCCACAAGAACATGAAAGGACATGATTAAAAAGAATAGTTCGCTTTGGCTGGAATATGGAGGAGTGAGGATGGAACTGTAACTCCTTACTATAAACATTAAAACTGGACAAGCCAATTTTTTTGGTGTGTTTTTCCTACAGCTTTCTTACTTTTGCTTTACAAGTGGCCTATAACCCAATTAAGAGATGAAAATGCAGTGTTCTTAATTACTCTTCTTATTCTTTTCTCTTTTTTTTTAATTTATTTAAACATCTTGATTACAGATATGGTTGTGATTAGGTTTCAGTCATGTAAAGAACATCCCCTTCACCAATGCAACATTCCCACCACCAATGTCCCAAATCTCCCTCCATCCGACCCCACTCTAGACAGGCTTTCCAGTTCCCTTATTCATTCACATGATTATGGTAGTTCTCAGTGTAGTTATTTCTGTAACTGCACTCACCACTCTTTGTGGTGAGCTTCATGAAGTGAGCTGGTAGTTCCAGCCCTCCTCTCATTGTCTCTGAGGATAGTTGCTAATTTGATTTTTATTTTTTTTAAAACCCATAGATGAGTGAGACTATTTTGCATCTCTCTCTCCCTCTGACTTATTTCACTCAGTATAATAGACTCCATGTACATCCATGTATAGGAAAATTTCATGACTTCATCTCACAGTTTCTTTAACCATTCGTCTGTTGAAGGGCATCTTGGTTGTTTCCAGAGCCTGGCTATTGTGAATAGTGCTGCAGTAAGTATAGGTGTGAGGAAGGGGCTTTTGTACTGTATTCTTGTGTTCCTAGGGTATATCCCTAGGAGTGGAATAGCTGAGTCCAATGGGAGCTCCAGTTTTTGGAGGAATCTCCATATTGCTTTCCATAGAGGTTGGACTAGACAGCATTCCTAACAGCAGTGGATAAGTTCCTTTCTCTCCACATCCCCACCAGCACCGATTGTTCTCATTCTTTGTGATGTGTGTCAATCTCTGTGGTGTGAAATGGTATCTCAATGTTTTGATTTGCATCTCCCTGATGATCAGTGATGAGGAGCATTTTTTCATGTGCCTTTTGGCCATTTGTATTTCTTTTTTATCAAAGTGTCTGTTCATTTCTTCTCCCCATCTTTTGATGGGACTAGATGTTTTTTTCTTGTAAAGTTCTGTCAGTGCCCTGTATATTTTGGATATTAGCCATTTATTTGATGGGTATTGGGTGAATAGTTTCTCCCACACAGTGGGTGGCTTTTGTATCCTGGGCACTATTTCTTTGGAGGTGCAGAAGCTTCTCAGCTTAATGTATTCCCATCTGTTGATCTCTGCTTCCACTTGTTTGGAAAGTGCAGTTTCCTCCTTGAAGATACCTTTTGTCTCAATGTCATGGAGTGTTTTACCGATGTGTTGTTCTATATACCTTATGGTATCAAGTCTGATATCGAGGTCTTTAATCCATTTGGATTTTACCTTCATACATGATGTTAACTGGGGGTCCATGTTCGCTTTTTTGCAAGTGGCTAACCAGTTCTGCCAGCACCACTTGTTGAGAGGTTTTCCCTGCTCCACTTAGGATTTCTAGCTCCTTTGTCAAAAATTAGGTGATTGTATGTCTAGGGAGCCATTGTCTGAGAACTCAAACCTATTCCACTGATCTGTCTTTATTCCAATACCATGCTGTTTTGATAACTGTTGCTTTGTAGTACAGTTTAAAGTTGGGGAGAGTAATGCCTCCCATACTCCTTTTCCCTAGGAGTGCTTTAGCTTTTGAGGGTGTTTATTGTTCCAGATGAAGTTCATGAGTGTTTGATCCACTTCTTTGAAGAATGTCATGGGTATCTTTAGAGGGATCGCATTAAATCTGTACAATGCTTTGAGAAATATTGCCAATTTCAAAAGCTAGGGCATTATCCTAAAATACATGAGAACAATGACATTTCTTTTGTGTTAAGCATGTACCAAGAACACTTTTGGAGATAGCTTTTAAACAAAAGCATTTCGTTCTTCATCACATAATGTGATTACTTGAATCTGAAGGACTTTAAGCCATGAATGATTCATGCTTTTTGTTTAATTTCTTTATGTTTTTCTCCAGAGCTCTTTCTAAACGTTACGCTTATTAACTATTTTTACCACTTCACTTTTGGTTTGTCTGATTTTGTTCTGATTTATTTTGTTCTGATTTATTTTCTACCTGACAAATATATGCTATTAGTTCTAGTGATTTTCAATTAAATTCTTTGGATTTTTCTAGGAAAACACAAAATTGATTGCAATAGCAAAGCAAATTTTTGTTTAAAAGATTGAATATTGGTGGTAAGTAGTATATTATTGCTTTATTACTTTATTATTGTGTTTTTATTACTTTATATATACATGCTTATTTTTTCTCATAACTTTTAAATAGTTTATGATTTATATACAAAGCTCATCATATACTGACAAAATTTAGAAATACAAAATTTTACAAAAAATTTCCCAACTATTAATATGCTATATGTAGCAATAATGTAATAATAATAATTAACATTGTATGATTGTTAAATGATTGCTTAATTGCAAAACCCATACATTCTATAATCTTATAATCTCACCTTGCTCTATTAATATATGTAAGTAATGAATTATCATAGAGGCAAAAATTATAAGACTGTACTCCTAAAATAAAGACTATTTTAGTCTCTAATGATAATTTTTTTAATTTGAAAAAGGTACATGCAAATATCTCTATTTATGGGCACAAACCAATACACACAAATACCATAGTCATAAAATTAAATTAGGAAAATACTCTAAGTAGATAGTATGCAAAAGATAAATGTGTGATTAACTACTTCCTATTGTTCAATTGGACTTCCAGATGGCTTACTTTGATTCTAAGCCAGTGCTTCTCAGGGTCAGCTTGTTCACCTTCAATTCTCCAAAAAAGGAATGGAAAATTCCTGGGAAGCAGGGAACCAAACAGAGCTTCCATATGCTGTGCTCTAGTATCTACACATGCAATTGACTTCATTTATTCATTCATTTACTCAAAATATAATGCATTCTTCTAGTTCATATATTTTACATCCTGGGATTAAAAATAGTTACAGTAACAGTATACTGTCAAAAAGAAATTCAGAATCTTAGAGAAGAAAAATCTACCCAAATTACAATGTATTAAGTATTAATATTTAAGAGAAAGAAGGAAGACATTTAAGATTAGTGCTAAATAATTTCTGAGCCAGAGTGTTGAATTAATGCAGAAGGAATGAGGGGAAGTTTCATAGAAGTGATTTTGTAGTGAAACTTGAACTAAACAGACAAGCAAGGGACATTCTAGGAAAAAGGGACAAAAGTACACTACATGGAGCCATGCGAGGGGCTGATGTGTCTATTCAGTCAAAGCAGCTCAAGGTGACTAGAGCATAAAAAACACTGCACTAGCCATATCCAGAGATAACTGAATTCTGGTGGAATAGTAAGACCTTGATATCTAATCCAGAACAATTTAAAAGAAAACTTCTCTACTTTTTCATTGAAGAAATATTGTATTAAAACATCATGTAAGCTTCAGAAGTACATCATTAAAAATAAATGTATATATTATACATTTAGTTTACCACTAAAAGTTCAATTCCTTTGTATACAATTTCCCCCTTTGATCTGGTTACCACTTTTCCTAATCCATTCCAGCTTCCACAGTTAGAAAAATCTGTTTATTTTGTTTATGTTTTATTTAGTTCACATATCTGTATGATACATATAAATGAAGTTTCTGATGGTTCTGCATCTGATTTTTTACAACATAAACTACCATTTAGGTCCACTCAGATTGCAAGTGTCATGTTTTAAATTTTTTAAATAATTGCTTAGTACTCCATTATGTTTATGTATTCCATCATCTTTTTACATTCATCTGTTGATTGGCATTTAGTTTTTTTTCAATTCAGGCTATGCAATAAAATGTTATTAAATATTGAATTAGAGTTTTTGTATTTTTATTAAATATCCAGAATTTGAATCATTGTATCATATAAAATTTGTATTTAAATTTTTTTTAGAAATCTTTATACCATTTTACATGCTGGTAGTTACAATTAAATCCCTACCAATGATTTTACTTTACAAAATGTTACTTTCTCTCTACATCTTCCCAAACATTTTTTTCATTAAGTAAATTGATGACTTTTGAAGTGGTCCCCATTTGTTTACTATTTGTTATTGTATCTCAAACAATTGGTATTTTCCCCTCCCCTAGGGGAGGGGCTTGATTTTTGGAATTAAATAAATTGAAGGCTGGAGAGCTGAGCAGGGGCTGTCATCTTGGCCTATGGTTCCGTTTGTTGGAGCAACTGGCTTGTGGGTGAACAGCTTGCAGTGTAAATTTTCTTGCCTGCTAGTTCCTCAATATTCTGTGTGGATAAATTATTTCCTGAGAATTATAAACATACCATCTTCTAGACTCCCTGGGCAGGGGGTATAGAATATCACTTTCTCTTTTAGGAACTTTTTTGGACAATCAGAACTCAACCCAACTCCCAAAGAACATCTATTTACAGTTTTGTGTTATCTTTTGGGTAACAGTCATCCTCACTGATATGGAATAATATTTAATTGTTTGGTTTCCATTTTTCTATTAGTAAGAGATAGTGGACATCCTTTAGTGTACCTGCTTACTCTTTGTATGTTTTCTTTGAAGAAGTATCTATATATCCTCTACCTATTTCTTTTTCTTTTTTTTTTTTTTTTGCCTTTGTGCCACATAGTAGTGCTCAGGTCTTACTCATATAAGGCTTTGCTTATACAAAGACAGACATGGAGAGCATTATGCTGATTGAAATGAGTCTGAGAGTGAGGAACAGACATGGAATGATGGTACTCGTTTGGGGGATATTAAAAATACATAGTATGAAAAAAATACAATACTATTTTGATATTACATTAAATCATTAATTTAGTTTATCCAAGCAGAACAGGACTTCTTAGCTGTAGTACTACTAAATGGGAATCTCTGGTAAACTGTAGGATGGTTAGCAGCCTCCCTGAACACCAGTCTGAGGTGCCAGAAGCTTCTTTTATCTGTGATAACAACTAATATTACCAGACATGGTTAAATGCTCCCTAAGAAACAAAATTCTCTTCTTGATCACAACCACAGACATAATACAATAACATTAATTAAATTGTCTAGTTTCATTCCTTTTTTTTACAAACCTTTGAAGTACAAAGATGTTAAGAAAAAGAGGCATTCCCAGAAAAACATGATTAAATGGTAGGCCTTAGATTGAGGAATAGATTCATGCCACAGCTATCAATAACTATTTGTTAATACATAGTTCTGTAACGATGGAGTCTTATATATTTTGTTATCATCAGTATTTAGCATTCATAGGACACATAAGGATTTTACTAAGCTTCATTTCTATGTCATTGGGCTGTCATTTCAAATAGCTAACATTAGCTATTATTTAAATTGAGATTATAATGACTCATTTTAGTAAATGTCAATATATTTTTCAACTAATAATAAAATAGAAATGTTAGATTTCTATTGTAAGTAAGTGGACATATTCTCTATGTATGTGTGTCTCCTCTTTCTCTCTTTTCTAATATTTTATTGCACATAATATTTCAGATCAAGGCTGATGATGGCTACATAAAAGTCATAAAAGTGAAGAAAGTGAAACTGAAAATAGAAAAATAATTTATATAATGTATTACTTGTCAATTAGTAAAATCAGCTGATTTAGCAGTGGATCTAAGAATTTGATAAGAATCTATTTATATACATTATAATGTAAAACAATTTTATCACACCTTTGACTCAGAGTTTATTAAAATTTATACTATTTTATAAAAAGTTTACTAAATAAAGTAAATTAGTAAGAAACATTCTTTAAGTCAGTCTTAGCAGACTCTCTCTGAAAGACTTCCTAGAAATTTCAGAAAGTGAATGGTTGTAATAACTAGGGAATCATTGGAATGATTGGGTAATAACTCCTTTTGCAAGTTAAATGCTTTCCAGCTCTTCAATTTTAAAAAAGGAAAGGATCTAAAAGAATTGTCAGCTAATAAGTCACTTATGATACTTTTTGATGATAGATAACTTATGTTATTTTTGGCACATAATTCCAGTGGAACTCAAAGAATTGAATGACATCAACTCCATACAATTCAAATGCCATCACACATTTATAAGGAATACTTGCAGGACTAAAAGGCTTTGCAAATATAAACCTGGAACAAAATAGGTTGAACACGCTCTTGTTCTTTAATAGTGCTGATATAAATCCATATATATAAATTAATGCTCAATCTCATTAAGAGATGAATTGCTATGGGTCAAAGAGATAGTATAGTGGATAGGCTGCTTGCCTTGCACACAACTGACCTGACTTTGACCTCTCATAGCCCATATACTTCTCTGAGGCTGCCAAGAGTTATCTTTTTTTGTTTGTTTGTTTGTTTTTTTGGTTTTTGGGTCACACCCGGCAGTGCTCAGGGGTTACTCCTGGCTCCATGCTCAGAAGTTGCTCCTGGCAGGCACGGGGACCATATGGGGCACCAGGATTCGAACCGATGACCTTTTGCATGAAAGGCAAATGCCTTACCTCCATGCTATCTCCCGGGCCCCAAGAGATATTATCTTTGAGAGCAGAACCAGGAATAAGCTTTTAGCACTGCCAGGTATAACCCCCAAACTGTTGAACAACAACAGAAGAAAGAAATGAATCACCAATGGAATTTTTCTTATGTATAATAAGCTTCAAAATGGTTAATATATTTTGACATTAATATCCAACTATATCTACAATGTATTAACAGAGAAGTATAATACTGTGATATCATTAGGACATAAGATGTATTGCATTAGTATAGGCATAAAGGAGAAAAGAAACCATGTGAAGGTTCTGCATTTAAGAAAGGTGCTTGCTCACAAATGATTACTATTTGATAAAATCAAATTTTCTGTAGCATTTAGATTTATTAGATAACATTTAAAAGTGATTCCCTAAATCTGTTTTATGATGTCAGTACATGACCTGGAGCAATAGTACCGTGAATAGGGCTCTTGCTTTGTAAACTGTGCATCCAGATTCAATCTTTGGCATTCTATGTGTGCAAGAACCCACCAGGAAGTTCCCTGAGAACAAAGCCAAAAGTAAACCCTGAGCACCCCTGGATGTGACCCCACCCCCAACAAAATAAATGTCACGATATTGTGAAAATACTGTATTTTAAAACTTTGTAAAACTTAGATGTAAATAAAAATGAAAGATATAAGAAATACAATCTATTTTTGGATTATACAAGCAAACATTTAAATTTAGCAGATATTAAATACTTCCTTTTTATATTGGTTTTATTGCTTTTTTGGAAAGACTTATTTATAATAAGCCTAGAAGAAAGAAGAGACAAAGAAAGATATTATACTATTAAGAATTGATCACAGTTCCTATTTGAACATTGCTAGACTGTTTGGTATATTTTATGATATTTTAAAAAATACACAAAATATACTGATGTTAGAGGTAAGTGATGCTTTAGACTTAAGGTCTTATTTTGTGTTTCTCTGCTACAAAAATACCATAGACTTGAAAATGCGCTACTATGAGTGATGAACTTTCTCATGCAGTAAAAACAGCCTCATTTAAATAATAGTAATTCACTCTTCAGTTGATGAGAAGCAGAGTCAATATTATTGCAATAACCTCTCATCAAAAAAAAGGAATACATAATACAAATTCCTTACACCTTACAAATCCATTATTAGGCACTGCTGAGAATAGATTTTTGGGAAGAAACAGCTAAACTCTGCTGAGAGAACAGATTTCCAAATGTTTTGGTTTCCATTCAAGAATTTTTTCGAGCCTTTTGTCCTCTCTAAGGAAACAATGTAATATTTAGACAGGAAAATGTGTGTGCGTGCCCTCGGGAGGGGCTGGGATTTGTGTGCATGTATTTAAATACATAATAAAACATTCCCACTCAAATATTTTAGTATTATAGTTTCTCTATTCCATCCTCCTTATATGATCATCAAGATACCTGGAGTTTGGGCCCATTATTTAGCCTAAACCTTAGTCCTATCCAACTATAGTTTTCAATCTGCTAATCATTTCAATTCATTGAAATGGAGGCACGCTCGGCAAAAAAACACATTGTCCTCAAGATGTCTATTGTCTCCATTCGCCAAGCTTCTCAAATCCCTTTAGGGGAAATTCATAACAGCTGCAATGGCTTGAATTTACAACCAGAGTTCACTGGCTATTCACAGCTGATATGATGACCTAGCCAGTCTAAAAATGAACAACCTAGTAAATCAGCCATGTATTGTTGACAAGACTTTAGCCAAATGTAAAGAGTTTGCATTCAAACAAATTAAATACATTGTTTAAAATTTTGTAGCATGTGCCTTGTGCTAAGATAATGTGATACCCAATACAGGCAATCATACCATTGCCAAAGATTTCAATGATTAGCTATAGTACATTGGAAATTCTTGTGCTCCTCCTTTGTATTAATGTATACTTAGTGGCTTACAGTCACATACTGATGATAACATATAGTCAAACGCATACTTTTTATAAATTAAAATTTATATATATATATTTTGGTTTTTGGGCCACACCCGGCGACGCTCAGGGGTTACTCCTGGCTATTCGCTCAGAAGTCGCTCCTGGCAGGCACGGGGGACCATATGGGGAACCGGGGGATCGAACCTCGGTCCGTCCTAGGTTAGCGCAGGCACCTTATCTCCAGCGCCACCGCCCGGCCCCAAATTAAAATTATATTTTAAATTGTGTGTTTATTTGCTAAATTTCTATCTCATGGCTAGCCTGGAACCTA
>PVKC010037826.1:0-12890 GCA_004027635.1 Crocidura indochinensis
TAAAACCTCCCGGATTTTAATAGAATTTGCCCATGCCTTCATTCGCGCGTGTGGCCCTGCACATACTGTGTGGTCTCCTCATTTTTACATTCATATCTTCTGTTAGCAAATATTCCTTCCGTCCGCCTTCCCGCATGAGGATAAGGACTCATGATACACGAAAATTATTTTGTTATGGATATTAGTGGTCTGTAACAAGAAATAGATGAAATACTTGTTCAAGAGAGAACATAGGCTTATCCAGAGTGGACAAAGCACAATGGAGGACACGAGCTCAAAAAAGAAATCCAAGAGAGTAGTGCTGAGTCTTGTTTCATTTCTTTTGGAATTCCAAGTGACTTATATTCTCATCAATTCTTGCTTAATGGGAGAAAAAGTAAGTTCTTATGGAGTGAATTGGTATTTGACAAGTTGAGCCCATCCTTTAATGACACTGTGGAAAACAATTACAATAATTTTACTGTAATTAAATAGAGATAAGTTTATTACCATTTAGGTTAAGAAATTCCCCGAGGATTTAGGGAGATATTTACTGGGCTGGAAAAAATGTGTTATATGCAAGAGCCATTCATGTAACAGTTTCTGTAACTGTATGCTCTTCTCTCAAAATCACCTACAGGACCAAGCTGGAAGAACAGAGTAATCCCTGCTTCTGCATCACTGGATATACCCATTACCAAAACAAAACAAAACAAAAACAAAGAAAACCAACTCCTCAAATTGCATCACAAAATTTGATTATGTTTCTACTAAGACTATCCTTGGAGCTAGAGCGATAGCACAGTGGAAGAGCATTTACCTTGAACTTGGACGACCCAGGACAGACATGAGCTCCATCCCTAGCAACCCAAATGGCCCCCCAAGCTTGTCCGGAGTGATCTCTTAGCTCAGAGCCAGAAGTAAGCTCTGAAATCCACTGGTTGTGGCCCAAAAATAACATCAAAAAGGACTATATTTTAACTAGCAGAATATTATAAACTGTCTGGAGTAAATTTCACAACAATGCTAGTGAACAATTATTTATTTTTAATTATTAATTTAAAAATCATTTGCTTGTTCATAAATGAGGACAGGAGCAGAGAGCTACTAAAAATATTTTTCTCCAGAGTCCTCCTAAAATTCACAGGGTGTCAGCTTCCTAAAATCTGTCAGCTCTAATAATGTAGAAAGAATTGAAGGTGGAAGAGGAAGCTAGGCTAGTGATTCCATGTGTCTCTGTCCTGATTTGCCTGAGACATTTGATGAAATTTTAGGAATCCCTGAAGTTCAGCTCAATAGTATCTTTGAGGACATGAGTTAAATAAAAGTATTAGCAGCCTGAAGAGGAAACAGGCTAAAAAGAGGCAGCTGCTCTGCAGGCAGCCCTGATATCAAAGGCTAACAATACCACTTATGAATAATGTACTGTCTCTAAGCCTCAGATTATCATCAGCAAAATACAGTACAGCCTCTAAAAAGATTGAAAAGTATTTGTTGTTAGGTCAATTTTATTTTTAAAATTATAAGGCATTTACTTTATTTCAAGTATAACACAGAACTAAAGATGAAGAGCAAAAGGCAGACCCTAGATTCAAGAGGACTTGAGGTATTTGGAATATAGGCTTATCATTAGAACAGACTATGATCATCGAAGTAATTACAATGGTAGTGTGAGCGATGAAATCTGGAGTCACAGAGTTATGGGAATTTTTGTTATTTGACTATTATTACAAATTACATTAATTTATAAAAGGATGGAACTTAAAAGAAAATAGTATATTTTTTCCACTTGGGGTCACACCTGGTGATACTCAGGGTGCACTCTTGGCTTTGTGCTGAGAGATCACAACCGGTGGGGCTCAGGGTACTATATGGAGTGCCAGGGATCAAACCTAGGTCTGCTGTATACAAGGTAAGTGACCTACCTACTGCATTTGCCCTTCAACCCCAACAATACATTTTTATTCAACTTTTAAAAAATTGACTCACCATTAATTAGGAAATTATTAATGATTAAATTTCGAGTATTCAATGTTTGAGCTCCCAACCCTTCATTAGTACCCACTTCCATCCACCAATATCCCAGTTTCCCTCCTGAAACTCTCGCCTGCTGCTAAAGCAGGTGTTTTCTTTTATTTATTCCCTTTAGTCACTGTTACTGATAAATATCATGCACATCACCACTTTATCTCCTTTCATTCTTTGTAGATAAGTTATAGTCTTTATCATATTTATAAACTGTATCCTTCAGATGTTAAAAATAAAAATAGAGGGCCAGAGCAATAGCACAGTGGTAAGGTGTTTGCCTCGTATGCGGCCAACACAGGATTCACAGTGGTTCCAATTCCGGCATCCTATATGGTCCCCCAAACCTGCCAGGAGTGAATTCTGAGTGCAGAGCCAGGTGTAACTCCTGAGTGTGGCCAAGTGTGACCCCCCCCCAAAAAAAAAGAAAATAGAAATATATGATCTCCAGGGTTTGGTTTGGTTTCATTTTTAAGACAAACCTAGATGTACTGCTTGCACTCAGCCCTTTGAACTGTCTCATCTTGCTTTCTCTTTAGTTTGTAATTATTTCAAGACCTCATATGTGTTATGCTTGGGCAGATTTTATCTGGTCAGTTCTTGAGATGGCAATTGAAGCTCATTTTCCAGTCTCTTTTGCTTGTTGTTTGTTTTGTTTCGGGGTAACACCTGGTGGTTTGCTCCTGACTCTGTGCTAAGAAATCACTCATGGCAGGCATAGGGGACCGTATGAGATGCCGGGGATCAAACCCACATCTATTTTGGGTTGGCAACTTGCAAGATAAATACCTTACTGTTGTGTTATTACTCCAGCCACTTTGGTTTTGTTTTGCTTGTTTTTAATTTATTAACATCTATTTAAGCACCATGGTTATAAACATGTTTGTAGACAGGTTTCAGTCATAAAAAAAGCACACCCTCCTTCACCAGTACGACCTTCTTATCATCAATTTTTCCCAATCTTCTTCCTCCCCCACCCCCTGCCTGTCTTCAAGTCAGGTATTCTATTTCTATGACTCACTACCATTGTCATGATAGTTGCTCTTCTCTAACGAAACTTACCACTATTTTTGGTAGTCTTTGTTTGGAATATTTTCTAATTTAAGCCGTTTCTAGCCGTCCTAAGAAATAATCCTTTTCCAAGTGCCATACATTTCATACTCATTACTATCTGCATGAAAATTGTTTCACTTTCAAATAATTCATATTAGTTTGCTAGCTTATTCAACTGACTAAATGGATGATAGCTGTGGACTGTTTAACTTTGAAATTAGATCACTTCAAGATAGAAAAGCTCTTTAATCTAAGTTTGAGGTTTAGGACAAGCGATCTAGTGTGCAAAACGGCAACATTTTTGCTCTTTTCCCTTATGCTAATTGGTTTGGGAACTGAAGTGACTCTGCAAGAATATATTTGATATGACAAGGAGCCTGGGAAAGCTTGGGAGAAGTAGGAGGCTTCTTTCTCCCTCTAAACACAGTGCTTACCAAGACAGACTTGTGCACAGGTATGACAGAGCATGTCAGACCTTCATATGTTTCCTTGACTCTTTTCTGAACCTTCTAAAATCCTAGCTCAAGATGTCTGTGGTGATGGGGCAGAGTGATATGACAAGAAGTAGGATATTTGCTTTGCACATGGCTGGCCCAGGTTTGATCCTCAGCCTCCCATATGACACCTGAATACTGCTGGGAGCAATTTCTGTGCCCTGAATCAGGAGTAACGCCCGATCAGTAACAGTGTTGCCCCCAAAAATGGCCTTGAAGAACCACATGATCTACAAACCCCAGAATATACTTTGGCAGGCTGATTACTTTGAATTCAAGTTAAAAGAGAATCTTTCTTGTGTAAGAAAGACACTCTAAATTTGTCAATTCTCCCTGAAAAGAGCTTCACTGTAATGGGAACCCTCTCCACCAGGAGGAATAGAAACAACCTTATTTACAGAATATAAGGAATCAGGACCAAGAAAGCTGAATTAACAAACCCTGCTGCCTTTCCTCTACAATTCAGTAGCCAAATCTCTTTGTCTCATCTGTTTTCACAAAGTCTTTCTTTGTCTGAAACTGTCACTTTTGGTAAAGTCTTAGATATCATATCTATAGGGCTACATGCCTACAAAATTAAATACTTGTTTTCTCTGATTAACCTACTTTAATTTATTGGATCAGCAAATGAGCTCAGAGTAGGTAGAGAACAATTCTGTCTTGTTTTGGTTTTGGATCACACAAAAGGGTGCTCAGGCATAACTCTGTGCTCAGGGATCACTCTTTCCAGTACTTAAGGGATGATACCAGAGATAGAACCTGGGTCAGCTGCAGGCAAAGGAAGCACATTACTCACTGCATTACCACACTGGTCCCAAGAAAAGTTTGCTTCAGCAGAGTTATATTATTACAATATATGCAAAACTCACATTACTTTTATTGTACATATACTGTACTTTAAACCTCAGAATAGGCATAAGGGGTGGTTCAAAAACAGAGAAGAGTCTCCTTCAAAAATTTTAATGAATGTTTAAGTTTTGTATAATACATCATGAAAAACATGTTGACAATTATTATCACAAAAATTTGGACCAAAATGGAAATATCTCCTCAATTTCATCAATAATTTTAATGGGTAGAATAATATTAGTCAAGAAAATCCTTCTTGATAGAATCAGAGAGATAGTATAGAATGTAAGGTGCTTGCCTAGCACAGATTCAATGTGGGTCAATTCCTGGCACTATATATTATCCCCTGAACCCACCATCAGTGAGTGATCCTTAAGTCCAGAGACAGAAGTAAGTCCTGAGCAAAGTTGGGTGTGCCCCTCCAAAAATAGAAAAAAAATCTTGTATGATAATCCAATATAGGCAAACTAGTTTGCTATGCTAAGCAAGTGATTTTAAATAAATGAGTTAAAGAATAGCAGTGTTCTTTTATTTCCTTTTCCAGTCACAAATTTATTGGTCAATAATTAAAATAAAGAGTTCTGATTCCTTTACCTAAATCTAATACTGTAAAAATAGCATATTTCTGGTCCCCTGATCTTCTCTAGGAGTGATTCTTGAGCACAGCGCTAGGAGCAAGCCCTGATAGTGCTGAGTGTGACCCAAAAACCAAAAGAAAAAAGAGGTTGGAAATTTTTTCTAAAACTAGGTACTCCTATCACAGACAAATTATCTGAAGAAATGTAGACCCACTGCTATGCAAATTTGTGCCTCAAAAAACACATAAAATAAAATAGTAAAATGATGTTTTGATTTCTGTTAGAATTAGGTTGACTTGCATTAAAGAAATTTAAAATATGAAATTAATGAATGTTAGTGGTTCTGAAAAGTTATATCAGAGATGGATATGGTGTTGGAATTAAGTGCATGAGAAACTATTACTAAATAACACTATTGGAAACTAGAGAAATTTAATAATATTTAAAATTTTTAAATAAATTCCATGTTATTTAATAATATAATTTCCAAATATCTACTAATTTGTTTGCATAAAAAACCCCTAGATTGCTTTTACTCAAGATAACAATTTATTGTGATCCTTCTTAATATTGATAAAGGAAATACACTAAAGTACTTCTACTACTTATCAAAACAAAAATATAAGAAAATGGAAAATCTTTAAGGCAATATAACACATTTTGACACTTGAAATTTATCCATACAAGAGAAATACTGTAAAATAGAAGTTATCTTCTCAATATCATCCATATTGTTATGTGAGAAAGACCAAAGAGTGTATAGATTTAAACCAAAAAAACATCATTGCACTTACATTGCACTGATTTGTGAGCAACTCTGTGAGCTTCTCTGAATCCAAATCAAGATAAAAATGATAGGAGAAGTCTAGTTTCTAAACTACAGAGGAACGAAGCAGTGCTTACCTCTCATTCCACTGCTCTAGTTCATCAAAATCACATTACCTGGGAGTATGTTCTCAGGGAACAAAGCAGCTCTTTGTTCCTGGGACAAATGATGCTATCGAGACGAATAGCAGCAGTTTTTAAGAAAATGGGCAGTACTTCAAAGGACAAAAATGCATGAGTACAATTTCCGGGAGCTATGTGAGCCTAGAACTTTCAGGTTCCCTAAGCATATGCAGTGACCATCTCATCAAATGTTATTTTGCTTCCCAATTTGATGGACCAGCAGGTATACAGTAATTAAAGTTTTAAGAAATTAATTAAACAACGCTAAGAAATCCTGTAAAACACTCAACCTGGAAGCATTAATTTTTCAAAGGCAAAAACCGTCTGACTTTCTAAAACAAATTAATCAGATCTTTTTTAAATTAATGTCTTTATTTAAACACCTTGGTTGCAAATATGATTGTAGTTGGGTTTCAGTCATGTAAAGAACACCGCCCTTCACCAGTGCAACAATCAAACCACTAATGTCCCAAATCTCCCTCCTCTCCTCCCCACCCCCCTTGTACTCTAGACAGGCTTTCCACTTCTCTCATTCATTCACATTGTTATGATATTTCTCAGTGTAGTTATTTCTCTAACTGCACTCACCACTCCTTGTGGTGAGAAATTTTCCTATACATGAATGTACATGGAATCTATTGTGCTGATTTAAATAAGTCCGAGGAAGAGAGATAGACACAGAATAGTCTCACTCATCTATGGGTTTTAAGAAAAAATAAAAGACACTTTTGCAATAATCCTAAGAGGCAAAAAGAGGGCTGGAGCGTTCAGCTCACGACATGAAGCTAAGCAGTTCTTTTGACAGCATCCCTAAGCTATTTCATCAAAGCACAACATTTTATTTAGAGGGTTTTCTGCTTTTTTCAATGTTCTTTTGATTTTTGTACTGCCTCCCACAGCAAGGGAAGTGATATAGCACTGACAACATTTTCATCTCCAAACTTCTTGACAATCTAGATAGATTTAAGAACAGAATTAACACCATTAAACTTCCTCTTGTACTTATTAATCATTAACAAAAAGCTATCTCAACTATGAATAGAAAAATATAACTCTTACATAAAATGTTTAATCTCCACATTTCCACTTATCTCTTGCCAAAACATTGTGGTCTATAAACATCTCCCTCCACCCACACTTTGACCAATGAAGTGTGAATCTCCTCTGTGTCCTTTTTATTGCAGTCAGTTGGTCTCTGAGGCTCAGGGTGTACTTCAGACTCCCCCTGATCACCGCCACTCTGACATGTCAGATTCATTAAATGAGTCTTTCATTCCTGGGACCAAAATATATTGTCATCCTGATTATACTAAAATCTCCTTTACTATAATTTTTGTGATCACACGTGATTCTAAAATTTGTCTATAATTTTGTGTCTAGTAAGATAATTGACGATTCCTTCCCATTTTAATGAATAAATTGATTATAAAATCTAATTTGGGGATATGGAAATACCTTTGCATCCCAAGAATAAATTTTCTGGTGACTGGAAATGAACACTGTGAACAGATGAATATTGGAGCACTGTATCACTGAAACTCAATTATCAACAATTTTTGAACTCTGTATCACATACTGATTTAAATTAAAATTTTAAATAACAATTTATCTGTGATATTTGATCAAATATTTGGAGAGTTCTTCTTTCTTACCACTGTGAGGAAAAGAACTATTCCAGGTCTTTTTTCTGAGGCTTCTAGATAGATGTCTTATGTTTGTGTAATGTTTTACTCATATTTCTCATTTTTATAAGAATTTCAATCACCCCTATTGACTCAATTTTTACTTGGTTAACTCTGTTTGAAATCAAAACCTTTCTCTGAAAAAGGTCACATTTTGAGGTACTAGAGATTAGAATTTCAAGTGATAAACTTGGGTCAGAGGAGCCATAACTGAACCATAAACAATGTGCTGCCATTTTGGTGTAGGAATTGTACATGTATTTTCATGAGTTTAAAACGTAATTTTTCCTTTTTTCTTTCTTATGTTTTAGTAGCAGATTGTGCTTGTTGGTAAATGTCCATGTATTGCACTGCAAGGACAATTTAGAATGTTTTGTTCTTTTAAAGTTTTTATTACAACATTGGCTTACATCGTTGCACCTGTTTCTGGTGTGCCTTTCTGTGGGGGAAGCGGCTGTGATACATTTGTACTCAAGGCATACTTTTGACAGCCGTTGGAGGTGGTATGTGTTGTCAAGGATAAATTCAGGGTCAATCACGTGTAAGGCAAATGCCTTATTGCACTATCTTTCAAGCTGTTTTCTATGGACTATATCTTCATAGTGTTCATATATTTTGCTTTAAGTCAGGATTAATTATTTTCTAATTAAGTACAATAAACTTAAATTATGAGATTACTTTCTGTCTGTTGCATAATATTATACTTTTCTTAGTAGGTTTTTATAGAAGTCACACCTAGTGGCATGGGGTGAGGAAGAATTAGGGTCATTCCTGGTATAACTTGCACAGAATTGACATTTTGATACTGGGACGTCATTTACAGTATCAGGGATTGAACTCAGAAACATGCACAACCCAGGCCTGGGCTTTAGTACTTGAAATATGTACCTTGACACATCACAGAAGATTCTATTACTTCTGCTAATTAGGTATTATTAATGCATACTCAAGTACATGATTTTTATATTGCTATTATTTATCATCAAAATTGACCTTGTTGGAATTCCTCCTTTGTGTCAAAGTCATTTCAAAAAGTATTTTTGCAATACTATTTTGTGATTTTTAAACACATATGTAAGTTGTTTGTTGGTTATATTTGGGGCCACACCTTATGATGCTCGACTTCCATAGCTCTGCACTCAGCGATCACTCCTGGTGAGATAATTCACGAGACCAGAGAGGTTTCTGGTGACTGAACCCTATCTGCTATACTATCCCTCAGCCCTAACATATGCAGTTTTCTAAGATGCCACATGACCATCAATATTTGTCTTACACACTTGATATACTACTTCCATATATTGAATGAATAAGCCAATCGCATAAGCCTGATCTAAATTATCAGCTTCAGAGTACAATTTTCTCTAAATTTGTTCTGTGCTTTTGATTCTTCTTTGCTTATTAAGTTGTACATCAAATCTAGTTTAGATTAATATCTGTATATTCAGGTACCTTCACAATGTTACATACTTCTCAATACATTTTATACTATCCATTCTATTGCATGTTCTTTCAGACAAGTCATAGGTTCCCTATGGATAATTTTAGAAAAAATGTTACTGAGATTTTTATAGAAATTTTACTTAATAGTTTTACTTGTAACATAATGATCATCTTTAGGATACTGAAGCATTCATCCATGAAAATTATATGTTTTAATTTAGCCAATTCTTCTGAAAAGACTCAAAACTTTAAACTTTATATAGCTTTTGTCTATTTGGCGTTTTTGTTGTTAATTTTTAAATTTGCTCGATGTAATAGAAAATTCTGTTTAATTTTACTTCTAAATTACTATGCAAATTTACTCATAACTGATACCAATTATTTAAAATTTATAAGGAATACTTATTTATGAATATTTTATATGCTGTCATTGAGTATATTTGTTAGCTTATATATATAGCATACTTTTCTGTATTATCCATATACTGCCATATAAATCATAACCACTTGAGTTGTCTGCAACATCAATATTTTATATTTTTAAAAGAATGTGGCTTTCTGTCTTAAATATTATGTACTTAAATGTGATTTACTTATAATTTAAAATTAATTAGTCTTATATTAGTCTTATATTTTATATTTGTAAGTGATTTATCTTATCTTTTATCTCAAGGGTTAAAAGAAAGCAATCAAAATACTACTGACTCCAACAATGTTTACGGAAAGAATAACAAAACATTCACATTGGTAGGATGTGACAATTTTTCTCATGAGTTTCTATTATTTCCAAAATCACATCAACCATAGCATGCCTAACATTGAGCGGATCCTCTACCTTATCCCAAAAAGACCTGACATGTTCGTCGGCCTTTTACTTTTCTATCAGGTGGTCCAGAAAACCTAGGCTTTAAAAGTTTACAATTATTCTTTTACTTTCAACTAATACACAAATTCAGTACTCTTTTCTCATAATGAATTTCAAATCTACCTTTCACCCCTGAAACCCACCTTAGGTTTTAATTCATTAACATCTCAGACAACTTACAAGTTACAATAGTCTATTTGGCTTCTTTAATACTACTTAACAAAGAAAAGTAAACGTTTTTATCCTACACCTATAGATTTAATTCCTGCTCCAGTCGCTGGAACTAATTTTTGTTCAGGGCAATAATACTAGTCAGCTAAGTTAAACACCATCAAACTTGGCTTGACCTCAGACTCTTTAATAATCATATTATTTTTGTAGCTCTCTAATCATATTTGATGATATTCTGCAATCATTTCTGTAGCATTCTTTTAACTTCGATGATTTTGCCTACACCCTTATTTCCTAGAGTCTGTTTTCCCAGAACAAATCTTCAGAGCTTCCCATTGAAAGAAATTGCCAGAGCTTCTATCCTCTCTGAAGTGCTTTCATCTCATCCAAGCACAAGTACCCATCTGCTTTGATCTTATTACTGGTTTGAGTTCTTCCCTAAAATGACCTTCCCTAGTTTTAGGTGAGACTTTCTTTGAACTTAGAAAAACAATCCTGAAGATTATTCCCATATTGAGAACACTACCCTTGGCTTTTTTTCTAAATACAACAATTAGTGATTTCTAAAGCTGAATAATTAAATAAAGCTGAATTGTTTTTAAAATGACTACACTACAATGCGAATCAGATAACAGAAGAAGTAAGAGCTTTCACTTTTTCATATAAAAGTCTTTCATGTTCCAACCATTGCAATCAGTCAACCAAGTGTTTTCACTTCAAATATCAAATGTGCCAATTTTACTTGAAAATAAGTGCTTAAAACATCAAGACTATTGAAAACTAAGAAATTCGTCACTTTCCACCATATTATAGTATTTTAAACTTTTAGTATCGGATGTAAGCCATGTAAATAAAATATGAAGCTTTTCATTTCTGAGGTGATACTTGAAATCCACACAGATGTCAATTGTACATGCAAGAATGCTTGCTGGAAAATTGACCTCAAAAATCATGTAAGCTCTTTATACCAAATATTTGAGGATTATAATTGCATTTCTACTGAGTAGTAGAAATGGGAAATTTTCTCTTATAATTATCAATGCTGACAAAAAGATATAATGCTAGAAAATGGGAGTTTGTTGTAGCTGCATTTTTATATACTCTGATGATATTCAGTAACACTGCAGGATAGAAAAATAGATAACAGCCCTGGAACACTAGTGTTTTAAATAAAACTCTAAACTTCTAATAATGTTTTTACAAAAGCAACAAGCATTTATTTTGACTTATAAAATCTGTTTTTCCCAAAGAATAATTGAATCCATTGAGAGAAATGATTTTGCATGATTCCAAACTTTCTGATAATGTCTTGATAAACACTCCCCATCTTTTAATGCTCTGGCATATGTCTGGCCAGTCAAACAAGTCTGTTGCTATTCCAGTTTATCACAGCCAGGGAAACAGATTTGGAGGAATTATCACATTGAAGGTATTCTTTAGAATTTCCTGTCTAAATCCATACAAAAGTCACTGAAAGAAAGCCAAGAATCAAAGTTAGACTGGCCAGAAAGGAACATCAAGTCCAAAGAGAGAAGTGTGGTCACTGATGGCAGAGATTGAGTCAAGAATCTAAAGTCAGATGGATATTAAATTTGAGTGTGATCAAATATAGTCAAATAAGACAGCACTGGCACCATTTTGTTCTAAAGATGGCGAGATCAACATGAAAACCAAAGCTCTAATCATTGTTACTACTAATATTTCGAAAATTGCAACATCATCCAAGAAGAGAAACTATGAAGATTATCACTTATGAAGAGTAGTTTAGTCACACAACAACGCTATTCTTTATAATAATGAGAGTAAGAAATATTTAAAAGAATTAAAGATGAAACCATCAGGCAACACAATAAAATCTAATTCACCAAAACTATTGACTAACCATCTCTATTTCTTGACTCATCTGCATGTCCATAATACAATTATAACAGAGACTTATAGAAAAATCCTCAGTCTTTGCAGCATTCTCAAGTTCTTATTATTTGATGCATGAATTATATATTAGTTTGAAAGTCAACTGCAATATTCTTTTATCTTGAATGACAAATTAATATTTTTACTGTTCACTAAGTGTATAAAATGAAATGACACATAAGATACTATTATTTCATTGTAAATCAGTATATTGTGCTAATATACCTGTATATAAGGTCATACAGACATATATTAGTACAAAAATTTCTGCATAAACAAACATATACAGATTATATTAATTATGAAGAGTAATGCTATATTTTACTTGAAATTATAAAATATATGACATTTATTACATATCTACTATGATCGGTACTATTTTAAGTAATTTGTATTACTACAGTATATCAGTTCAGTTACCAGATAAATAGGTCAAGCTCACATAGCCAAAATAATCAACACATATTAACATTTAGATGTGTTGGTAGGAGGTAAACATTAAGAGAAGAATAAAATGGGAAAAACATATAAATAATTGTTTCCATCCCTATAATTTTCAAATAACAGACTACATCATAGTCACTTTATAACTGAAAATAATGGGACATAAATTAATATAAATAGTTAATTATCCCTTCTTTAGGATACCTGTATGAAACTCTCAGTATCTTATATTTTACCTAGAGAAAAATTTACTTTTAAATAAAAGCTTCAAATACATAGCATTTTACAAAGCATTTATTACCATTTAATAAAGTCACAACAATAAAAGTCTTATTACTCACATTACCATTCTATGTGAAAAAAGTAATTTGGCACCATGTGACTCATTCAATAAAAAACTAATTCTTTGGGACTAGAGTGATGTCGCAGTGGTAAGGCATTTCCC
>PVKC010037827.1:0-12877 GCA_004027635.1 Crocidura indochinensis
AGTATTTTAATGCTTGATGCCACAAATGAAACTCTTAAAAAAGTATCTATCGCAGAATAACTAATATGGCAAAAGTCTAGAGGATAATCCACATTTGAAAGTCTGAGGATGTGGCACAGTGGTAGAATGCATCGAGAGAGGATTCAATGTGAGAGGCCTCATATATGAGAGGCACTGGCTTTAAAAAAAATACACACTTGGGGCCCGAGCAGTAGCACAGTGGTAGGGTGTTTGCCTTGCATGTGACTGACCCAGGATGGATCTCAGTTTAATCCTCGGCCAAGCCAGGAGCGATTTCTGAGCACATAGCTAGGAGCATCACTGGGTGTGACCCCAAAACAAAACAATTGATCATTTGATCATAATTAATGTGAAATATGGAATGATCTATACCTGTTAAGAATGATTTTATATAAATGGCCTGTACAGTTTTATTGGGGATATCAAATAAAATAGCCAGATGCATAAAGATGTGGACAATAGAATTATTGTATCTATTGTGTGTGTGTGTGTGTGTAGGTGTGAGATAATGTAGAAGCATATACATTATGATACCATAAGATTACTGGTAAATAGTGTGGGTATTGAAGAAAGTTAAGAGAGGGAAAGAGATGAGCAAAAAGGAAGGGAAAGATTATTTAGAAAATGTTATAGGCTTATATTGATAAATAAATTTATATTAAAATGTGTGCAATCTTATAAAGAAATTATCTAAACCCTACTATCTATTTGGTGGTGGCACACCTGGAAATAATCAGGGGTTCTAGATAACTCTGCATTCAGGAACTACTCCTGGTGGTGCTCAGAGGACCAGACAGAATGCCAGGGATCTAACTTGGGTCATCCATGTGCAAGGCAAGCACCCTACCTACTATACTATTGCTCTAACCCCTAAAATTCATTATCTTAATAAACTTGTGGACCAAGTAGGTTATTTTTATTTAGGAAGTGTTAAGCTTGTATTTGCTATCTTTCTCTGTGGTGCAGAGATCAAAAGAGCAAAAGGAACTGAGGTCCTGGGCTAAGGATATTGAATCCTTCCTAAAGTCTGGTATTTCTAAGGACACCTTCAGATAGCTCAGTCTTTAACATTGGGAGAGTGTTCTGTTCTTCTCCTCACCTCAAGGTTGTCTATGAACTCAAAGTAATCGAAACAAAAATTACACTAAACTGAAAAGTTTTGATACCTAGTTTTTCCATAATGACAACAGTGATGCTGTTCACTTCTTTCTTCTGTTTCCTTTTCTCTGCTCCACAGAGAGAGACAAAAGATACAGGCTGAACACTTCCTAAATAGAAGCTTTACTGGTTGCTTTACTCAAGATTTAATAATCCCCTTTCAAGTTTTATTTTGAATTAATTATTTTTTATTTAAAGCATTTTATCACAACTTTATTCACAGTTAGGTTTTAAGCAAATCCACCACCAATGTCAACCACCAATATTCCCAGAGTTCATCCCTTATCTCCTCCTGCTTCAGCCTGCCAGCACTTTTATAAATTTGATTGTTAAAATTTGAGCTTCCTGTTTTCATTTCTGTTGACTCTGAAGTGTAGATATTTAGTCCTGACCTTATTTAATATTACCAATGCATTTAAGTTCCATTGACCCACACCACTATATTTCTCTCCCTCCACTTTGTTTCCTTCCTTTCTTTAATATACTCTTGAGTCAACAATGTCTTAAGCAACCCCCATTTAAACCATAGAATTCCTTCATGCAGTTATTCTAAATATAGCTATTTTAAATAGTTTCCTTCATGCAGTTGTTGTTCTTAATAAGAAAGATCATCTGTCCTGTATTTATTATTCTTCTGGCTTACTTTATTTAACACATCTTCCAGTTCTATCCATGTAGTAACAAATTACATGATTACATCATTCCTTACAATTATGTAGTATTCCATTGTATGTATGTAAAACCTCTTCATGATCTAATCATCTGTTTTTGGACATCTAGGTTGACTCCAATTCTTAGTTACTGTCCTGAGTGCTGCAATGAATAGTGGTGTGCATACATCCTTTTGAGTGACTGTTTTTCTGTCCTGTGGATAGATATATAGAAGTGGAATTGCTGGATCATATGGCAGCTCCATTCTGAGTTTTCTGAGAACTATCCACACTATTTTCCTAGGAATTGAACTAAACAGCATTCCCACCAACAGTAGATAAGAATTCTTTTTATCACCCCAAAGCAACATAAATTTGTCCCAGTATTGTTGAAATATGCCATCCTCACTGGTGTAAGATGATATCTCACCAGTCTTGATTTGAATTTTTCTAATGTTCAGAGACCATGAGCATTTTTATATGCCTGTTGACCATCTGCTGATCTTCCATAGAGAGATGTTCATTTCCTCTCCTTATTTTTTGATGAAGTTTTTAGATTTTGTGAGTATTTAGTTTATCCTATATATTCAACCCTTTTTTGTGTTGAGTAAAAATATTTTCTCCCATTCAGTTAGCTGTCTTTTAGTTTTAACTCATTTTTTTTGCCATACATAAACTTTAGTTTTATGAAGTCCCACTTTTTTATATTGGATTCTGTAGCTTTTACCATTGGAATAATGTTGGAGCATTCTGTCTATGTTTTGCTCAATGTACTTTATAGATGCAGGCCTGATGTCAAGGTCTTTGATCTACTTTGATCACTTTGTTTAAGGTTAAGATATGGATCCAGCTTTAATTTCTTACATGTGGTTATACAATTGTCCAAGCACCATTTGTTGAAGAGGGTGTCTTTACTCCATCTTTTTATGTTATTGACTACTTTGTAAAAATTTAATTGACCATGTACTTGGTAATTTGTCAGTGAATATTCTATTCTGACTCATTGGTCCAAAACTTTGTCTTTGTTCAATGCCCTGTTATTTTTTAACCCATGTGGGAGTGAATTTATTTCAATATAAAAATTGAATTTGATAAAGATTAGAATTGGGGAGAGGAATATAGCCCAATGACTATGGCACATGTCTTGCTTGCAGGAGGCCATTAGGGTTGGTCCTCACACATGAACTGGGAGAGGCCTTTAAGCACTACCAGATGTAACTGCCTGGCTATTATGATCATTATGGCTTTATAGAACAGCTTCAAGTTAGATAATGAATGTATCCCAATTTCTTTCTTTCTTTTTTTATTTTTTTAGTATGGCTATTGCTATTTGGGATCTTTTATGATTCCATATAAACATTATAATGACTGTTCTAAGTTCTTGAAGAATGTTGTCTGAATTTAGATAGTGACTACATTGAACCTAATAGTTTCGGTAAAATGGTCATTTTAGTTTGATAATATTGATTTTTTTGGTTCGTGGCTACAGAATGTTTTTCCATTTCCTTATGTCTTCTTCAATTACTTTCATAAGTGTTTTGAAGTTTTCATGGTTTAGAACTTTAATCCTCTTTTGTTATGTTGATTCCTATATACTTAATGGTTTTTGACACTATTTTTAATAGGATACACTCCATGATCTTTTTCGCCTCTGACTCATTTATATAAAGGAAGGCAACCAATATTTGTGTATTGACTTTGCAGCCAGCCACTTTGCTGTATTGGTTTATTGTTTCTAGGATCTTTTTTGTGGACTCTTTTATGGTTTTCAATGTATATCAATATGTCATCTGCAGATTGATAGTTTGAATTCCTTGTTTCCAATGTGGATTCCTTCTCTTGCTGGATTGCTGTAGCTAGGATACCTAATGTTATGTTGAATAAGAGTGGAGACATTAAACAACCTTGCCTTGTGCCTGACCTCAGTGGGAATGTCTTCAGTTTTTCACCATGAAGAATAATATTGGCTATGGACTTTTTGTAATAGTTATTACTATCTTATTACTATTACGGAAAGGTTTCTTCCGTGCTTATTAACTAATCATGAATGGATGTTAGATATTGTCAAATGCTTTCTCTCCATCAATCAATATTATCATATAATTTTTTTTTGGTTTTTAGACCACCTCTGTGATTCTCAGGGGTTACTCCTGCTTCTGCACTCAAAATTGCTCCTGGCAGGCTCAGGGATCATATATATGGGATGCTGGGGATCGAACCTGGGTTCATTCCAGGTTGGCTGCATGTAAGGCAAACACCTTACCACTCTGCTATCACTCAGACCCCCAACCATATGATTTTTATCTTTTATTTTAATGATATGTTGTATGATGTTGATTGATTTTGCATATATTGAATTAACCTTGCATCTCCAGAATGAAATCCACTGGATCATGATGTATAATTCTTTTGATGTGCTGCTAGATTCAGTTTGGTAAGATTTTGTTTAAGATTTTTACAACAATGTTCATCAGTGAGATTGGTCTAGTGTTCTCTCTTGGTAGTATTTCTGTAAACTATCAATTTAATTTTGGCTTCAGAGAAGGTGTTAGAGTGGTTCCTATCTCCTATATTTTGGAAGCTTTCAAACATCAATGAGAGCAATTATCTGAATGTTTAATAAAACTCACATGTAGGGGCCGGCAAGGTGGCGCTAGGGGTAAGGTGTCTGCTTTGCAAGCGCTAGTCAAGGAAGGACCGTGGTTCGATCCCCCGGCGTCCCATATGGACCTCCCAAGCAAGGGGCAATTTCTGAGCGCTAAGCCAGGAGTAACCCCTGAGCATCAAACGTGTGTTGCCCAAAAAACCAAAAAACAAAAACTCACATGTAAACCCTATACAACACCTGTAAAAATCTGGGCCTCGATTTTTACTCTTGGAGAGATCCTTTGTTAAAAAATATTGCTTTTGATCCATACCTGGTGGTGCTCAGAGGTTATTCCTGGCTCTGTGTTCAAAAATCACTCCCATGGGCTTGGGGGACCATATGGGTTGCCAGAGTTTGAACCTGTGTTGGCCATATGCAAGTCAAATGTTTTCCCCTCTGTGCTATCACTCCAGCCCCACAGAGTTTTTTAATTACTGTTTCTATTTTCTTGTGTTTGGACTGTTTAGGTTACCTACTTCCTTCTTATTACATTTTTATATATCTTTATTTAAACAGCTTGATTGCAAACATGATTATGGTTGGGTTTCAGTCATGTAAAGAACACCCCCCTTCACTAGTGCAACATTCCCATCACCAATGTCCCAAATCTCCTTCTTCCCCACCCCATCCCCGCCTGTACTCCAGACAGGCTTTCTACTTCCCTCGTTCATTCTCATTGATAGGATAGTTCTCATTGTAGTTATTTTCTCTAACTACACTCATTACTCTTTGTGGTGAGTTTCATGAAGTGAGTTGGAACTTCCAGCCCTCCTCTCTTTGTCTCTGAGGATTGTTGCAAAAATGTCTTTCATTTTTCTTAAAACCCATAGATGAGTGAGACTATTCTGCATTTATCGCTTTCCCTCTGACTTATTTCACTCAGCATGATAGATTCCATGTACACCCATGTATAGGAAAATTTCATGACTTCATTTCTTCTGATAGCTGCATGATATTACATTGTGTATATGTACCACAGTTTCTTTAGTCATTCATCTGTTGAAGAGCATCTTGGTTGTTTCCATAGTCTGGCTATGGTAAATAGTGCTGCAATGAATATAGGTGTAATGAAGGGATTTTTATATTGTATTTTTGTGTTATATCCTAGGAGTGGAATAGCTGGATCATATAGGAGCTCAATTTCCAGTTTTCTTCATATCGCTTTCCATAAATATTCCTCATAACATTTTGAAAGATTATGTGTTTCCAGAGCTCCATCCATTTCTTCTAGGTCCTCTAACTTAACAGTAAAGTTGTTCATTATAAACATTTTTGGGGTGGGGTTGTTGTAATTTTTTTCTTTTTCAATTTTGATCTGATTTATTTGAGTTCATTCTCTTTTATTTTCTTTGTGAGTCTTGCCAATGGTTTGTCTATCTTGTTTATTCTTTAGAAAAAACCAGATCCTATTTAAATTTATTCTTTGTTGTTTTCTTGGTTTCTTCATAATATCTTGATGAATCTATTTTGTTTTTCCTTGATTTCCTCTTTGGTTCAGTTGTTATTAAGCAGTATGTTGTTCTGTTCCAGATATTGAGTCAAAGGTTTTTCCGCTTACTTTTATAATTATTTTCTATCTCTATGCATTGTGATCTGACAGGATACTTGGCATGATTCTTATGTTTGTAAATTTTGTAAGTTAGACTTGTCCTAAAATGTGATTTATTCTAGAGAATGTTCCATGTGCTAGAGAAAAATGTGTAAACTCAGCTTTTCGAAGATGGAATGCTCTGTATAAATTTATTAGTTTCATTTTTTTCTAATTCCACATTCAGGGCTCCTGTGTCTTTACTGATATTCTGCTGCATCTATAATTATTTAGTAGTGAGTGTGCCATGCTGAAATCTCCACTGTTATCACATTCCATCTTTGCGCTTCTCTATGTTTTGGGGCAAAAACCTCACAAACTTTGCTGACCCAATGTTTAGTGAGTATATTTTGACTAGAGTTACTACTTCTTGCTCTATTTTTCCACTGATCAATAAAAAGTGGTCATCCTTGTCTCTAATTAATTTTTGAGGTTAAATGCAATTTGGTCTGATATATGACTGTCCCAGACTCTTTTTTTCTCCAGGGGTTTGTATAATTGTATTTCATTCTTTTACTCTGAGCATATGACTATCCTGGGTTTTATATATGTTTTCTGTAAGCCGCAAATGGAGTTTTGTTTTCTAATCCAACCCTCCACTATGCCTTTTGATTGAAGAGTTTAGTCCATTGACACCAAAGGAAACTATTGTCAGAAAGTTTTGTCATGCCATTATATTATGTAAGGTTGTTGCTTCAACAGTTGGTTACTTGGTTTTATGAAAGTGATATTTCAATAGTTTGTGTAGAACAGGTTTGGTTATCAGGAATAATGCCAGTTACTTTTGTCTGAGAATGTATTTATCCTTCTATTCCAGATAAATGAGATTTTCTGGTAGTGGACTCCATATTGAAAACTTCATTTATTCACTAATTTGATTATGCCATTCTACTCTTTTTCTTACTGGACTATTTCATTTGGGAGATTTTATGTTTTTATCCTTTATTTATTTTTGAATAATATCTATTTAATCACCAGGATTACAAACATGTTTGTAGTTGGGTTATATTTTTCATTTATATTTAAGGTTTTTCTTCTCCCTTACCACTTAAAAAAGTCCCACTCTCTATTTGATTTTTTCCATTTTGGTTACTATATATCTTGATCTTGTTCAAACAGAATTTGTGCAGCTGCATCTTTCTAGAGAATGGTTAAGTTCTCTGCTATTATCTACCCCACTACTTATTCTTTCCCTTTCCTTTTTTCCTCACTTTTTTGTATTCCTATAAATTGGAAGCTTTTGTCTTTGTTCATTAAGTACCTTGATTTGTCTCCCATTTTTATGTCTCTCTTTTCTTTTTTGGCTCCTCTTTATTTTTTTTGATGATTATCAGTTTATTGAGCTGTAAATATTTACAAAAATATAGCAATACAGAGAACTTCACAAATCCCAAACTTTGTTTTAAACTGGTTTCATAATATAGTATACATACCTATTACCAGCAGAATCTCCTGTACTTTCCTGAAAAAGTCTACTTTTTGAGAAATATTGGTTTTTTGTTTGTTTGTTTGTTTGTTTTTGGGCCACACCCGGCAGTGTTCAGGGGTTACCCCTGACTGTCTGCTCAGAAATAGCTCCTGGCAGGCACGGGAGACCATTTGGGACATCAGGATTCGAACCAACCACCTTTGGTCCTGGATTGGCTGCTTGCAAGGCAAACGCCGCTATGCTATCTCCCCAGGCCTGAGAATCATTGTTAACAAGACCAGTTCAGTAATCTAGGATACAGAAGTCAACTAATTATAAACAAGAGAAGTCCCACAAAATCCAAATCAACAGTTTATAGACCAAGAGAAAGATGTGATTCACATTGAAATGATTTTCTTTTACATGCAATACATGCATTTTTAACTCCTTCTCAATGCTGACCTGTAATTGTCTTCAAGTTCTTCTACATGCTTCTCAATCTTTGTGATTCTACCACTATGAATTGATAGTGTGTACTTTAGTTCCTCCAATTCCATTGAATGGATTCTCTCATCTTCTGAAGATCATTAAATAGGTTAAATTTCTCATTTATTGATTGTTTAATTTCAGTCAAACAGAGGCTAATGCTTCCTTAATTTTTGTTGCCAGTGCATTGAGTTTTGATTTTAGGTCCTCATCAACCAGGATCAAATGTTTTGATGAATTTGCAGATTTGCCAAGGTTCCTCTCCCTATCTGAAACTACAGTTGAGCTCTTAAGTTTCCTCTTTGTTCTTAGCACTTTGTGCGTTTTAATGCAGTTTCTTTCATATTCTTCATTCCTTGAAAAGTGATTGAATTGCTTCAATAATTGTTTCTACCAAATGGTGACTAGTAATATATTTGTAATTCAGGTTATTTTCCTTATTTGGATATGCTAAGAAAAATGCTAACTAGTTACTCTTTTAGGTTGACTAAGTTTGAGGCTAAGAGATAAAAATGCGATGGCCCACCTTAAATCAGATGGCAGACAGATAATTGAACTCTCAAGATTAATCTCCTATTCTTCTTTTTATTTATTTGCTCAAAGTTTCTAGCCCTCAAACAAGAGAGAATAGTCTTGTAAAAGTGGTTAAGTTCATTCATAACTGAAAATTATTCATTAAGATTTTTTAATATATTGGGTACAAGAATATAGTATTTTGGGAATAATAGAATGGAAGATTCTCTCTTTTCTCTAACTGTTCCTTTCCCTTGGCTGCCTTTTGCTGTCCTAGTTAGCAGTGCTAGGGGTGGGGAGGGGTGGAAGGGGAGAAGTGTGAAAACCTACCAGGATTTCCCACAAGTAGAGCAGAACGAATACTGGAAAGTTTTACTGTCTAGGTAGTTGATAGAGTGAGCTGAGGTTAATAAGTTGAATCTGAAGAAGGTTTAAAAAGAGACAGTGATGAGGACAATAGATAAATTTCAGGATGTTATAATTTTTGTTACTTGGTGAATCACTCTTGTAAACAAGACCTGGGGAATCCATGAACATTGATACCAACCATGGTCCCATGACTTCTGAACATTCAATATAGGATGGCTAGGTTTACTATTATTGACAGATAATCAGAAGTTAGTTTATAATGGTGACTTGTTTCCTGGGATGTCACCATTAGATTTGTGAGTAACCCAAGACATCTTTTCCTTGGTATGATTCCATTTCATGTTTCTATTTTCGTTCTAAATATCTTCCTGGGTAGAACCAAAATGATCTAGTTAAAATAGTGTATTAGAATTGGACATGAGTAAAGAGTTCAATTGCTTGACTTGATCAAAGTTCAACTACTTAAAAACTAACTATGTGTTCGTGAACATTTAAAGATACTTCAAGTCTTGTTTTCTTTTTTTATTGTTTGTTTGTTTGTTTTTCTTATTGTTTGGACCACACCTGTCAGATTCAGGGACCATATGGAATGCCAGGGATTAAACTCAGGTCGGCCCATGCAAGGCATATGCCTTATCTACTATGCTATTGTTCTGGCCCCTTTTGTTTTCTTTTAGAGTGAGGTTCTTATTATGTTAGCATGAGTTTAAATATATGACACCTGCTATACAGAGTTTGACACAGTGAGAGAACCTACTGCTATGAGACATTGAGTGTTAGTGGGTTGGAAAGATATTGTAAAAGACACTATTCACTTAGAGATATTACAAAATAAGGTTCCTCTCTAGATTTTATTTTATATATCTTGTTGGCACATGATCTTTTCTCCTCTCCAGAGTGGCTTTCTAACTCTACTTTAAGACTCATTACCTTACAAATATCTCCTCTCTGGTTTTGTATGAACAGAGTAAATATCTCTGTTCTTTGTGGTTATCTTACAGTTAATACACTATAATAAATTTTAGTATGTTTTTTTCTTCTATAGAAATCACTATAAAGTATCCACATCTATGGTACTTATATTTAAACTAATATTTATAGTGCCAAATAGCTATTTGCATTAAGCAATGCAAAAACTTATTTTTCATTTCAGAAAATTCTGTTGGCCAATGCTATTCTAAATTGTCAATTTGTGAAAGACAGGGAGCTAGATTTCTTTACAGCTTCTGCATTTCTACTTAAGCCCATATACAGTAGGATTGAGTGAATTAAAAATAATAATATTAATAATAATAAAAATAATATTGCTCTGGGGCCAGAGCAATAGCACTGTGTGTAGGTATTTGCTTTGCACACACCAAATGGGTTGGATCCCTGGTATTCCATATGATCCCAGAGCTGGTCAGGAGTAATCTCTGAGGGCAGAGCCAAGAGTAACCCTGGAGTGCTGCGGGGTGTGGTTCTCCCTCAAAAAACAAACATCTCTTGATTTTTTATAACTTTATTGTTTCTCAAAGCTGGATTATTTTGCATCTTACATATTTTATGATCCATATTTTAAAATATGTTTATTACAAACATTTATAAAATGTCAGAAAAGAAAACCTTGAAAATCTCATTAACAGTTTAGTGTCAGACCTTCTAGATTTTATTTTTGGAAGGGGACCACAACATTGGTGCATAAAGGCTACTGCTGTCTCATTTCTTAGGTTCATTACTCCTGGTAGTACTCAGCGGATCAGGCTGTGTTGGGGTTGAACCCCAGCATCTCATGTATATAGCATATGCTTCAGTCCCTTAACTATGTCCCAAGCTCAGACTTCTATATTTTCATGTGTACAGATATATAGTTTTCATTTTCTAAAACACTATGCTATTCAATTTCTTACAATCTACCCTTTTACATTAATGTTGATATGGTTCTGCATCAATGCCTTGACATCTAAATCATAATTTTATTTATTTATTTTGGGGGACTTCACACCTGGTAGTGTTCAGGAGGCTATGTGGTACCAGCAATAAAACAGAAAGCCTTGAATACAGTTAGTGCTTTGTCACTGTCACTGAAGCCCCACCCCCCACATTACCATTTTGAATTGCTGCATAGTTTTTGATAATATGAGCACTTTACAATTTAAATAAATGCTGATTATACATTGTTTTATATCTATATTAACCCAAAAATACTAGAGCATTATATTTTCTATATTTCACTATAAAATTTGTTCACACCTCTAATTTGTATTCTTGGAGTAAGTTCCCAAACATGTAATTACTTAAAGAAATTGTACATTTTTGAGAATAGGCTACATCTTATTAGTATAAGCACACACTTACATGTATATATATTTTAATGTCTGCCTCTAAGACACAGACAAGCAGCTGGCTAGGAAGATGTCCCTAAGCGCTGAGCAGAGTGCCTGTGTTTTGTGGTTTGTGTCCATCCCTCTTCCAAATGACGCCCAGCAATCTGTGACTTACCTCTGGCTATAGAAAAATACCATGGCAACAAAAGCCACAGTATGTTTCCATAAAGGCAAAACCAGATTTAGCATAAAGGAATTTTTAATGGAAAGACTATTACTTGCTAAATACAAATATTTGCAATTGTCAGTATGCACAATATCCACAATTTACAACTATTATGACCCAAGAAATAAGCCCATCTGTTTACATAGGACTTAATGAAAAAATTGTGAAAATAATGCAAACATGGCTGAAATGTGCAGGGTTTGTGACTGTTCCTTCTGCAGCGACAATGTGTGATTCAGGGCCCTCTGGTTTCTGCAGATTACAAGGATGATGACATGTTTTTCCAAGTCATTAACCTGGGCACAGCTTTAGGGCCAAATGAGTTGTTATATCCAGACCATTCTTGGAGTGTGCATGATTGGTGGGACTGACAAAGGAAAGCCCCTCTGCCTGTCACACTGGGGGAGCATTTAGGAGTGTGACTGTCTGTGCAGACTCATGGATCAGTGAGCCTATTGTTCCACAGAGGCCTGGTTTCACAGATACTACAGAGTGGTGGACTGCGCCTCAAAATGGGCTATTCAAGGTGACATCGTCAAGGCCATCCCCAGTATTTTCCCTTTAGACCTCTATTCTAATTTATGTTTTTGTTTTGTTTTAGTTTGTTTTTGTTTTTTGGAGGGGCTGTTTGTTGTTGGGTTTTGTTGTTATTGTTGTTGTTTGATTTGGGGCCACATCCGGTAGTGCTCAGGGATTATTCCTGGCTCTGTGCTCAGAAATTGTTCCTGCATGGCTCAGGGGACCATATGGGATGCAGAGAATCAAACTCAGGTTCATCCCAGGTCGGTCGCAAGCAAGTTAGGCAAGCGCCTTACTGCTGTGCTATATATCCAACCCCTGTTTTGTTTTCTTGAGAGGAAAGCATTAAATTATTTTGTATCTGGGGCCCGGGAGATAGCATGGAGGTAAGGCGTTTGCCTTTCATGCAAAGAGTCATTGGTTCGAATCCCGGTGCCCCATATGGTCCCCCGTGCCTGCCAGGAACAATTTCTGAGCATGGAGCCAGGAGTAACCCCTGAGCACTGCCAGGTGTGACCCAAAAACCACAAAAAAAATTATTTTATCTCACATCATAGATTAAAAAAACACACACACAAAGAAAGGGAAAAAGCATCCTACCAGCATTCTTGACTGCAAAAGGGTTTTCCAATTCACAACCAGTCCAAGCTCCTGCTACCAAGTGATGACAAGGTTAAGGTCAAGACATAGTAGACTTCAAAGGGGCTGGAGGGCAGCTGCCAGAACGTTAGAATCTCCAATTCTTGGATACTGTTGGTGCATCTTCCAATTTCATGTTATCAGACTGAGGTTGTAGAAGTCAGGCCATCCAGAAGAAATTCTGGGTTCTATACTCATATATCCAAAGAGGAAAGAAATATTTATAGCTTTATTACTTCAGTTTGGAAAGCTTGGGGAAAGGGCTCTAACAAGAGACTGAGGCAAGGCCCGGGAGATAGCATGGAGGTAAGGCGTTTGCCTTTCATGCAAAAGGTCATCAGTTCGAA
>PVKC010037828.1:0-12879 GCA_004027635.1 Crocidura indochinensis
ATCAGTGAATTCAAAAACTGTATTTCATGGTGTATGTTACTTCACATCTAAGTCAGTTTAATCATAATCTACAGGGGAAAGGAAACACAATTTTTTTTGATGTTAGAAAAAGAAGTTATTTCTTTTGAAAACAAATTATCTGTTTTTGCTCAAGATTTTGACAGAGAAACTTTGATTCACCTTCTAAGCCTGTTGAAACATCGCCAAGAAAATAATTCTGATATTGACATTACCTATTTTAAAAACAGCACTTTTAAATATGGGGGAAGCTTTTCTCAAGAAAGCGACATTGGCCTTTTTTTAAAAAAAACTCTGGATGCCACTGTAATGGAATTAAATTTTTCTCCCTTTAATATTGGCATTGGCAACTTTGAAATGCAATTTCTGGATTTAAAATACAAAGAACTGTGGAGCTCGAAAGTCTTTGTGCTAATTTAGAAAGATTGGAGAAACACAAATGTGAACTTAGTTCACAGCACAAGTGGTCTGCTTTGAAAGACCTGGAGAAGGAAGATATGTTGATTTTTAACACCTGGAATAGTATTCCTAACTCATATAATCAACTAAAAAAGCTAGGGTTTCTGTTCTTTCCTTGTTCGGGTCTACTTATTTATGCAAACAATCATTTTCAAGCATGAATCTTATCAAGAGTAAATTGAGAAATCGTCTCATCTATCAGAACCTGGAATCGTGACTAAAACATAAGACATCTGACATACAAACCTGACTTACTCAAGCTTTCCAAGGGAATGCAAGGCCAATGTTCACATTAGTGTTTGTGACTTTGTCAGTCGTTTTCAAGATGTAATTTTCTCTACATTGTAAAGCAAATTTTATGGAAATTAACATTATCGATAAATAATATCGTTCTAAAGTTTTTGTTTTATTATTGTGTTATTTGTATCCTCCCATCCTATGTGGATACTTGCATGCAGAATATTCTCAATAAAAACTTATTGAAACTAAAAATAGTGTACCATCCTATCCTATGTATTTTCGGTTTTAAAAATGTGGCTCTCATGGCTGGAGCGATAGCATGGAGGTAAGGCATTTGCCTCTTATGCAGAAGGTTGGTGGTTCTAATCCTGGCATCCCATATGGTCCCCTGAGCCTGCCAGGTGTGATTTCTGAGCATAGAGCCAGGAGTAATCCCTGAATGCTGTCCCCCTCCCCCCCAAAAAACCCAAAACACACACAAAAAAGTGGCTCTCAAAATAAATTTCAATCATGGTTTTGGTGAGATGTGGCTCAGTTGAAAAAAAAGGTTGCCGACCACTGGTCTAGATATTTGTGGATGTTTATGGTTTCAAATGAATTCAGGAGTGTTTGATCCATTTCTTTGAAGGATGCTATGGGTATCCTTAGGAGAATTGTATTAAACCTGTACAATGCTTTGGGTAGTATTGCCATTTTAATGATGTGAATCCTCCCAATCCATGAATAGGGTTTGTGCCTCCATTCCTTGTGTCCTCTTCAATACCTTGAAGCAGTGTTTTGTAGTTTTCTTTGTATAGGTCCTTCATCTCTTTAGTTGACTCCAAGGTATTTGGGTTTTTGTGGCACTAATGTGAATTTTTTTGTTTTTGCTCTTTTGGGCCACACCCTGTGACACTTAGGGGTTACTCCTAGGTATGCACTCAGAAATAGCTCCTGGCTTCTTTGGGGACCATATAGGATGCTGGGGGATTGAACCGCACCACTCCAGACCCTGGGATTGTTTTTAGTGTCAATTTCTTCTATATTATTATTTGTGTATAAGAAGGCCATTGATTTTTGCTAGTTAATTTTGTAGCCTGCCACTTTACTATATGAATCTATATTTCTGGAAGCTATTTGGTAGAGTCGTTACGATTTTCTAAATATAGTATGATGTCATTTGCAAATAGTGAGAGATTGACTTCTTCCTTTCCTATTTGGAAGTCCTTGTTACCTTTTTCTTGCCTAAATGTTATAGTAAGTACTTCCAGTACTATGTTGAATAGGAGTTGTGAGAGGGGCAGCCTTGCCTTGTGCCAGATCTTAGGGGAAAGGCTTTCTCCATTTATACTCCACTGTACTCTCCATTATATTAATATAATTTTTTTTTTTGGTTTTTGGGCCACAGCCAGTAGTGCTCAGGGGTTACTCCTGTCTGTCTGCTCAGATATAGCTCCTGGCAGGCACGGGGGACATATGGGACACCGGGAATCGAACCAATCATTTTTGGTCCTGGATCGGCTGCTTGTAAGGCAAACGCTGCTGTGCTATCTCTCCAGGCCCTAATATAATTTATATATATGTTATATTTCTCCATTATAATTCACTGAGTATACTTATTGTCATGGGCTTATGGTAAATGACCGTTTCTTCCACTCCCATCTTTTTGAAAGTGTTATCATGAACCATTGTTGGACCTTATCAAATGTTTTCTCTGCTTCTATTGATATTATCAAGTGGGTCTTATTTTTTCTTTTGTTGGTGTGGCAAGTTACATTGATTGACTTGAATATGTTTAACCATCCTTACATCTTTGTGATGAATCCTACTAGATCCTGTTGTATGACTTACATTGATGAGGCATTGGATCCTATATGCTAGGAGTTTGTTGGATGATGATAGTTTCATAAAAACTATTTGGGAATGTTTCTGTTTCTTCAATTTCCTGGAAGGACCTATAGGCAATAGGTCATCTTAGAAGGTTTGAAAGGATTTGTTAGTGAATCCATTTGGCTTGGGCTTTTGTTTTTGGGAAGATTTGATTACCATTTTAATTTTTTCAATAGTGATGAATCAGTTCAGATATGTTAGATCATCTTGGTTAAACCTTGGGAGATTATAAGAGTCCAAGAATTTATTCATTTCTTCTAATTCACTTGCTTTGTGGCATAGAGTTTCACAAAGTAGTCTCTGATTACCCTTTGAATGTCTGTAGTATCTGTAATAATCTTCCCCTTCCCCTTTTCATTTCTTTTTTTGTTTTTGTTTTTGGGCCACACCTGGCGGTGCTCAGGGGTTACTCCTGGCTGTCTGCTCAGAAATCGCTTCTGGCAGGCGCTCGGGACCATATGAGACACCGGGATTCGAACCAACCACCTTGGTCCTGGATCTGCTGCTTGCAAGGCAAACACCGCTGTGCTATCTCTCCGCCCCCCCCTTTCATTTCTAATTTGGTTTATTAATTTCTCTCTTCCTTTCTTTGCTAGTGGTTTATTGGTCTTGTTTATTTTTTCAAGAAACCAACTTTTACTTTCATTGGTCTTTCAGATTGTTTTTGGATTTCCCATTCATTAATTTCTCGTCTAAGCTTTGTTATTTCCTTCTGTCTTCCTAATTTTGGTTCATTTTGTTGAGGTTTTCATTTTGCCTACCACACCCCTGTATCTCAGTTTTAAGTTTTCTCATTTTTACTCATATCCTCTTGATTCTTATTCATTCTATGCTTTCTTTGAGTTCTATATACATCTTCTATATTTCTTCTCTAAAGTCCTTATCTAAGAGATTAAATAAATGATTGACACTTTTCAGATCATTGGAGATACAATCTTTTTCTCTAAGCATGGTGAAGGCCTGCATTGTTTCCCCATTGTCATGGTTGTAGTGTGGTGTTTTCTATGTACTGTGTTGGTGTTGCTTGGCTAGGAGGAGCGCGGCTGTGGAGTGGAGTAGAGCAGCTGCTTCACCCCACTGGTTCTTTGTCTTGGATTCTGTCTCTTCACCTGGCATCTCCTCATTCTTGATATTTACTTGACCCCTATAAGTTGTTGAGATAAAAAGCCTTAAATGCACTGATTTTTCAATTCTGAAGTTTCCTTCCTTATGTAATTCCTGTTTCCCTCTAAGTAACCTTTTTATAATGAATTGCCCTTTCTCTTACACCCACACCCCTGCTTTGACTTCTGAATGACCATGCTCTAATACACATTTTGCTTTACAATGTTTAGATATATGTTAATATGTGAAATCTGTACTGTTTTTCATTTTTTTCCTTTTTATGAGGAGATTGGTCATTTATATACTGGAGATTGGATCTAGGGCCTCATGCATGCAAGGTCTAACCTTTGCCCTGAGTCACATCACAGGTCTATTGTTAAAATAAAAATAAATCATTTTTTTTAAAAGAGAAGGAAGTGCTACTATCTCTGTTTTTAATGATTTATTTATTTTGAATCATACCTGCCAAGGTTCAGGGACTTTTCCTGGCTTAGAGCTTGGGAATTATTCACAATGGTGCTCAGGGGACCATGCGGTACTGGTCCTCCTGTATTCTAGCCCATCATGCCATCTCTCTGTTCTTTTTTTTCTGATTTAAATTTTGAATGTGGGTCCAGAGAGACAGCATATCAGGCTAACAGCAGTTTTACTTGGAGACCCATGTTTGATCCAGGCTCTGCATGTTCCTCAAGCAAAGCTGTGTATGTCCTTGCACTTGCTTTCCAAATTTCCAAAAAGAAATATGAAGGTAAGTAATAGGTCTTTTCCCTCCCTCCATCCCTCCCTCCCTCCCTTCCTTCCTTCCCTCCCTCCCTTCCTCCTTCCCCTCACTCTTTCCCTCCCTCCCTGCCTCCCTTCTTTCCTTCCTTCTGGCTCCACACTCAAATGCTTGAAGAATCGTAAGGAATGCACAGGATCAGTACCTGGTTGGCTGCATGCAAGATTCTACCTGCTATACTATTGCTTTGGCCCCTCATGTTGCACTTTCTACTTTTCTTTCCTCCTAAGTTTAGTGAGAGAGGAGTGGAAAACCGTGAAGGTGATGTATGGTTGAGAGATGCCAGACTCTCATCTAAGAGAACTGTCACCATCATTGCCATACATGTGGGAGAATATCTGCTCTAGTAAGACCCAGCAGGAAAATGAAACAATTACTAGAGAGAATAGAATTCTCTCTGATAAATGTACTTAAAGCATAAATATTTGTAGCAATGGGTTGGAGAGATAGCACAGTGGTGAAGGTACATGACTTGTATGTAGCAGACACAGTTAGACTTGGTACCCGATGACTCCCTAAGCATCACTTGGCACAGCCTGGAAACTCCCAAGCACCATCATGGTGGCTTTGGGTAATTGATGACACTACAGGGACTTAGCAGCACCATATTCTTAGCTTCACCTTGAACCTCTGGCTCAGTTAACAGAATCACTGGTAGGCGTCCCTGGGCTTCTTGAGCACAGATTCAGAGCATCTCCACTACTCATTCCTGTAGAAAAACTTGTAAGGAGTATTGTAATATAAACATGGATCATGGCTAAATGGAATTCTGTAATAAGAGACACCGGGAGAAAAGATGAGAGTCCAGCATGAAACAGAGACTGAGTGAAAAGAAAAAATAAGAAACTGAGAGGATCAAAAACTGAAATAAAAAGTTGTACTACAGCTACAGCCCATTTTTCAGTAAAATTAATTTACAGTCGTTTGTTGTTTTCTGCTTTAAGCATCACTGAAGAGGGAACATTTCACCCATGGGCATCAGTATCAGTTCTCTCCACAGCTCCATTTTGTTTCTGTGCTACCAGTAGGTAAATTAAAGGATGTGGCTGATGTATTGACTTTGTAAAGTGGAATAACAACATAAAAAAGCCCATGTAAAGGAACTAGCAAAAACAAGGTGCAATCTAAACAGCTCCACATGAAAACATTATATAAAAGACAGACTGTTCTGGAAAAGTACATATAACTTCAGCTTTCTTGCTCCACTGATTAGATCAGGCAAATTTTACTGAGTATCCTGCAAAACATGGCAGTTTAATATAAGACAAATAAGACTTTATAACTTTGAACTAAAAGTCAATTGGTATTATAAGAACTTAATAAGACATATGAAGAAAAATCCAGGGAAAATGGAATGAGAGTACAAGAGTGGATGAAGGGAAGAACATTTGAACTTTAAAAAAGAAAATCTTTATTTAAGCACCATGACTACAAACATGTTTATAGTTGGGTTTCAGTTATAAAAAAAGAACACCCCCTTCACCAGTTCATCCTTCCCACCAACAGTGTCCCCTATCTTCCTCCTCTACTCCCTGTTTGTATTCTAGACAGGCATTCATTCTATTTATCTCACTACCATTGCCATAATAGTTATTAGTGTAGTCATTTCTTTAAATGCACTCACCACTCTTTGTGGTAAGCTTCATACCATGGGCTGGTCCTTCCAGCCCTCATCTTTATTGTCTCAGGGTATTATTATGATAATATCTTTTATTTTTGCTAAATCCTACAGATGAGTGAGACTATTCTGTGTCTATCTCCCTCTGACTTATTTCACTCAGCATAATAGTTTCTATGTCCATCCATGCATAGGAAAATGTCATGATTTCATTTTTCCTGACAGCTGCATAGTATTCCATTGTGTCTATGTACCATAGTTTCTTTAGCCACTCATTTGTTGTTTGGCATCTGGTTGTTTCCAGATTCTGGCTATTATAAATAGTGCTGCAATGAATATAGGTAGGTGTACAGAAGGCATTTTTGTATTGTGTGTGTTTGTGTGTGTTCCTAGGGAATATCTCTAGGAGTGGTATAGCTGGGTCATATGGGAGCTTAATGTCTATCTTTTTTGAGGAATATCCATGTTGTTTTCATAAAGGCTGGACTAGATGGAATTACCCCAGCAGTGAATGAGAGTTCCTTTCTCTCCACATCCCCGCCTGCACTGATTGTTCTTGTTCTTTGTGATGTGTGCCAGTCTCTGTGGTGTGAGATAGTACCTTATTGTTTGGATTTGCAGATCATTTGCAAATAGTGAGAGCTTGACTTCTTCCTTTCCTATCTGGATGCCCTTGATATATTTTTCTTACCTGATTGCTATGGCAAGTGTTCCAGTACTATGTTGAACAGGAGTGTTGAGAGGGGCAGCTTTGTCTTGTACCAAATTTATAGGAAAGGATTTTAGTTTATTTCCATTTAGAATAATATTTGCCATTGGTTTGTGGTAGATGGCTTTGGCTATGTTGAGAAAAGTTCCTTCCATTCCCATCTTGTTGAGAATTTATATCATGAATGGGTGTTGGACCTTATCGAATGCTTTCTCTGTATCTATTGATATGATCATGTGGTTTTTAGTTTTTATTTTGTTGATAGTGTATTATTGAATGATTTATGTATGTTAAACCAACCTTGGATTCCTGAAATGAAACCTACTGGATCATAATGCATGATCTTCTTGATGAGGCATTGGATCCTATTTTCTAGAATTTTGTTGAGGATCTTTGTATCTGTGTTCATTAGGGATATTGGTCTGTAGTTTTCTTTTTTTTTTGCAGCATCTCTATCTAATTTTGGTATCAGCATGATGTTAGCTTCATAAAAAACTATTTGGGAGTGTTCCTGTTTCTTCAATTACCTGAAAGAAACCGAAAAGGATTGGTAGTAGTTACTCTTGAAAGGTTGAAAGAATTCATTAGTGAATCAATCTGGGCCTGGGCTTAAGTTTTGGGAAGATTTTTTTTTGTTTTTTTTTGGGGCACAGCTGGTAGATGCTCAGAAATTGCACCTGGCCCTAAGGATATACCCTAGGAACACAAGAATACAATACAAAAATCCCTTCCTCACACCTATATTTATTGCAGCACTATTAACAATAGCCATAATCTGGAAACAACCAAGATGCCCTTCAACAGATGAATGGCTAAAGAAACTGTGGTATATAGTGCTCACTGGATATTTATTTGATATTTCTTTTTGTATTGCTGTGGTATTTAAATTCCTCTTTTCCTGTCCTCTCTCAAACTGAGGTTGAGAGCCTCTAGAAGGACTACACCCATTTTCGGCTTATTTGATTTTTACCCCACTTTATTGCTTTTCTCTTCTTCAAACAAAACCACATAACTTGAACTATCTAGTTCTGCCTATCAAATAGAGAGGGAAATAAGGGTGGGTACCAGGACCAAATAGATATATGATCACTATGTAGTAAGCTAGACACAGAGGGGACCACTTACTCTAGTAGCCCAGGGGGTGAGGGTGGGGGATATGGGATGCAGGATGGGAACAGGGGTGGAGGAAGGACAAATTTGGTGATGGGAATTCCCCTGATTCAATGTTAATATGTACCTAAAATACTACTGTGAAAGATATGTAAGCAATATGGTCAAAATAAAAATTATATATAATTCAAAAAAAGAAACTGTGGTACATATACACAATGGAATATTATGCAGCTGTCAGGAGATTTGAAGTCCTGAAATTTTCCTATACATGGATGTACATGGAATCTATCATGCTGAGTGAAAAAAGTCAGAGGGAGAGAGATAGGCACAGAATAGTCTCACTCATCTTTGGGTTTTAAGAAAAATAAAAGACATTTTTTGCAACAATCCTCAGAGCCCAAAGAGAGGAGGGCTGGAACTTCCAGCTCACTTCATGAAGTTCACCACAAAAAATGGTGAGTGCAGTTAGAAAAATAACTACACTGAGAACTATTATAACCATGTGAATGAATGAGGGAACTGGAAAGCCTGTCTAGAGTACAGATGGGAGTGGGATGGGATGGAGAGATATTTGGGACATTGGTGGTGGGAATGTTGCACTGGTGAAGGGGGTATTCTTTACATGACTGAAACCTAATTGCAATCATGTTTGTAATCAAGATGTTTAAATAAAGATATTATTAAAAAAAAAAGAAATTGCACCTGGCAGGCTCTGAGAACCATATGGGATTTTAATTCAATGACTTATTTTTGACTAGAATTAGGATTGCTTAATTGCAGAACTTGAAGCCATATCAAACTTATTTAAACTGGCAAAGAAGAGTCATTCATTAACAAGATTGAAGGGGGTTTCTTAGAATGGAAGAAAATTCTTAGAATAAAAGGGATATTGCTGGCTTACAGGAAGGGCAGCAAATGTCTGACTTCTTGCTCATTTCTTCCTCTACTTTTCTCCATTTTCTTTTTCTTGGGTAGTTAATTTTTTTCTTGTAGCTTTGTTTAGTTTGAATCTCTTCCAGAAGACTTGCTGAACTGGTCTGAGCACCAAGTTCTCTTGTGAAAATATATATATGAGTCTTGAATGTTTTCCTTGCAGGCACATGCTAAACTTTGTCAGTAGAGGGTGCAGGAGAGATATTATAAGAGGAAAAGAATTTGACTTCTGGTTCTTTTGCTTGTTTGGCTGCTCTTATCCTCAGTTGGCAGGCTCTAGCCCACTGTGAAGTGTGGGTTCCAGGCCTCTCTCTTACCTTGCATTAAGCTTATCTATTATCTCTATAGTGCATGCCAGACAGAAGTACCCAGTTGCCAGAGGCTGCTTTTCTTTTCTCTTCCTCCTCCTCTTCCTCCTCCTCCTCTCCTCTTCCTCCTCCTCCTCTTCCTTCACTTCCTCCTCCTCCTCTTCCTCCTCCTCCTCTTCTTCTACTTCCACTTCCTTTTTCTCCTCCTCCTCCTTCTTCTTGTTTTTAAATTTTTTTTTTTTGGTTTTTGGGTCACACCCGGCAGTGCTCAGGGGTTACTCCTGGCTCCATGCTCAGAAATTGCTCCTGGCAGGCACGGGGGACCATATGGGGCACCAGGATTCAAACCGATGACCTTTTGCATGAAAGGCAAACGCCTTACCTCCATGCTATCTCCTGGGCCCCCTTCTTCTTGTTTTTATTTTATTTTATTTTGGTCACACCTAGTGGCGCTCATAGGTTACTCCTGGCTCTGCACTCAGAAATTACTCCTGGCAGGCATGGGGGGATCATATGGGAGGCCGGGATATCTTCCTTCCTGATTTGGCTGCATGCAAGGCAAACACCCTACTGTTGTGCTATCTCTCTGGCCCCCAGAGGCTTTTACTGGCAGCTCTATCTTCTTGCATAGGGAAGTAATGCAAAGAAGTACAGAGGAGTACTGAAGAGCTAGGAGTAAGAGTTGTGACACCACACACACACATACACACACACACACAGAGCACACTTTGATGATTCAATGCATTTATACATCTGAAAGCATCCCTATAAGCTAGCATGTCTACTATCTTAAAATTACCCATTATTCTTTCTCATTCTTCAGGTGACAATATGAAAGCTGTATTCTTTGAGCAAATTTAAAATTAAAACACAGCACTGCTTTTTGCTTAATTTCCTTTGGGGATATACCCACCCTGCTGACTCTAAGCTCAGGGATCATTCCTAGAGATGATCAGAGGGTCATGTGCAGTGCCAGAGATTGAACTGGGTCAACCACATGAAAGGCAAGTGTCATGTCCATTGGACTATTACCATCCCAAATGCAGTTTTGTTAAATGTATCATCAACCTGTAATTTAGATCTCCAGAACTTATTCATCCTGTATAGCTGCAAATTTTCACCTTTGATAAATCTTGCTACATTGACCCATTCCATGCCCTGGCAACCAGCATTCCCTTTCTCCTTTCTGAATTGAACTGTTTCACCAGTGATTTTTTAAAATAAGATTTTGCATATAGATGTGGTATTTATCTTTCTGAGTTTGATCTGGCTGATATCCTTAGCACACTGTCCTTCAGGTTCATCCATCTTGCTTCTTTCAACATCTCCATATTTGTATGTATGTATATATGCATGTATGTAAGTGTGAATTTATTTATTTGGGTATTACACTTCCCTCTTTGGTTACTGCAGTGCTGGGGAGGAGCCTTGTACTTGGTGTGGGACTCAGACACTTGATAGTGGGACTTGAACACTAGTTGTGGTGCTGGGTATCATAAATGGCCATAATGCAGGAAATACTCTTGGCTTATGGTCTTATGTCCTTTCAAAATGGTGGATTCACACTTGCAAAGCAGACACTCTATCATTGAGCCACATCCCTGGGCTCAGGATTCTTTATGGACATGGTAATACTTCATATATATCACACACTTGTATACATATATAATTTCTCATATTTTTTTTTTATCTATTTGTTAGTTGAGAATGAAGGTTATCACAGCTTGACTATTGTAAAAGATACTCTGAAAACAGGAACGGAGATAGTACTCTCTTTCAATATTTTTATTTACTTCCTTTGGAAATCTATCCAGAATTGAGATTGATTGGCTATATAGTACTTCGACTTTTGATTTTTGGAGGAAGTGCCTTATGATTTAAGTGCCTTATGATTTTTCAATAGTGGCTCTATTAATAGATATTCCCAATAACTGTTAACGAAATTGGCCTTTACCACATCATGTACAAAATCAACTAAAAACTTTAACAGAGGACCTGAAACTTAATATTACTAGAAGAAAACACAGGGATAAAAACTTTTGCACACAGATCTTGGCAATAAAGCTTTGGTTGTGATACTTATACTCCTGAGTGTGGTGCTATCTGGAGATTTCACACTTTGTTGTAGAACTGAGAACAACTATCATTGCTACAAGGATTGGGCTTATCATGTGGATCAGGGACAGAGATTGATGCTCAACTGTCCCCAGACCTTCTACAGATTTTTGCAAGCTCTCTTCCACAGGGCTTTGCTCAAATGTATCCCTCCAGAGCCAAGAATATAGCTCAAAGGGCTGGAGTGCATGGTGCATGAATGTGGAGACCATGGGCTTGATTTCTAGCACTGCATAGTTTCCAGAGTACTACCAGGATGGCCTTGAGGTCATAACATTGCTGGGTTCAACTAGAAACAGGTTGAATCTCACCAGGGGCTGTGTCTGGCTACCCAATACTGGGAGACTCCTCCCACAAAAATTTTATTCCTCCCCCTGAATGTATGAAAATACCTTATTTTCTTCACTCACAAATTTTTTTTGAAAAAAATTTAATATAAATCTTTATTTAAACACCATGATTATAAGCATTTTTGTAGTTTGGTTTCAGTCATAAACAAAATACTGCCCCCCTTCACCAGTGCAACATTCCCACCACCAATGCCCTCCCCCCCCATCACCCCACATTCTACTTCTCCCATTCTTTAACATTGTCATGCTAGTTGTTAGTGTAGTTATTTCCCTAACAGCATTCACCACTCTTTGTGGTGAGCTTTAAATTATGAGCCAGTTCTTTCGGCCCTCCTAGTCCTTAACTCTATTGTCTCTGGACTTTATTACAGTAATGTTTTTAGTTTTTCTTAAAACCCATAGATGAATGATACTATTCTGTGTCTCTCTCCCTCTACCTTATTTCACTCAGCATAATAGATTCCATGTACATCATGCATAGGAAAATTTCATGACTTCATCTCTCCCGATGGCTGCATAATATTCCATTGTCTATATGTACCACAGTTTCTTTAGCAATTCATCTCTTGAAGGGCATCTTGGTTGTTTCCAGAGTCTGGCTATTGTAAATAGCGCTGTGATGAATATAGGTGTGAGGAAGGGATTTTTATATTGTATTTTTGTGTTCCTAGGGTATATCCCTAGGAGTGGAGTAGCTGGATCAGATGGGAGCTCAATTTCCAGGTTTTTGAGGAATCTCCATATTGTTTTTCATAAAGGCTGGACTAGATGGCATTCCCACCAGCAGTGAATAAGAGTTCCTTTCTCTCCACATCCCTGCCAGCACTGATTGTTCTCATTCTTTGTGACGTGTGCCACTCTCTGTGGTGTGAGATGGTACCTCACTGTAGTTTTGATATGCATCTACCTGATGTTTAGTGGTGTGGAGCATTATTTTTATGTGTCTTTTGACCATTTGTATTTCTTCTTTGAGGAAATGTCTGTTCATTTCTTCTCCCCATTTTTGATGGGGCTACATGTTTTTTTCTTATTAAGTTGTTGTTGCACGACAGCAACGTATCTAAAGCCTCTTTGGGAAACAAAATTTCTAAACCCACGGCTGACGTATCCAGCCATGAACTGTGGGGGAAGCCTTAGCAAAAACCTTCCGCCAGAAAGGACTCACACACAGAGGTTTGGGGGGACAAAGGTTTGGCCAAAAGAGCCTAATTCTCCCTGGTTTGATCTATCTCTTAATCTTCTGACTTCTGTCCCTGTCTCTGCAC
>PVKC010037830.1:0-12894 GCA_004027635.1 Crocidura indochinensis
GTAGAATTGGGGAAAGGCATGAAAAATGAGCTCCCATTTAACAGTATGACATCAATTTTAGTGAATGATTATGGATACTTGAGATGATGCTTCTGCATCAGTAGTATAATCAAGTATTAGTGCAGGATTATTCCTCATTTCAGTGATCCTTTCTGCTCAGGTATAAGTCGTTGGGATTCTTTGCTCCCTTCAGACTCTCTCAGGAACCCATCACTCACCATGTGACCCAGCCATTACTTTGGGTGGTCAAAGACACCCTGGAGACAATCTTGAGTTTCCTTACACCTGGTTTACTTTATAACCAATCTATTCCCTCTGATAATTTTGCATTTACATACATTTTACACCAGACTGACCCGAAGTCAGTAATCTTCTAATTTGATTGTTTTCTTTTATCTTTATTTCTATTTTATTTTATTTTGTATTTTTGTTTGAAGTTTCAGTTCAAACCACCATTCGGCAAGTCTACTCTGCTCTGCTGTTCATGGTCCTATTTTAAGAAAGGCTTTTTTCTAATGCTGTTTTCAGCCTGTTTTTGTTGTTCTTTCGTTTTCAGATTCTCTTTCAAATAATACAAAACACAATTGAAAAATGATCTATTCCCTTCCATAGAGCAACTCTTCACTGACTACAAATCCTTTTAGTTCCAACTCACTCTGAGGTGCTCACTCTTCCACTGAATCACTTTCTCAAACTTTATTTTAGTACATTATATTAAGTACTAAACTGGCCTGAGGATATCAAGGAAATTGAAACACATTATTAGTATCTTACTGCATAGATATTATAATACATCATGTGATAGTAGAGATAGAGTTTTTATTTCAGAGATTTTCTCTATTCTCTATAGTAAGAATTTCTTGTTTTACCAGAGAAGTTTTTGGTAATGCCAGATAGAAAATAAATATAAAACAATTGCCTACATTTTCTATTCTTGGTGGGTGTTATTTGCTTATTTTTGGACCATACTTAGTGATACTCAGAGGCCTCTTCCAGTCATATTTTGCTCTGATTGTCTCAAACACTATATTATGGTTTACTTAGTCCTGTTATAAGTGAGCTAAAGAAGGTACCTCACTCCGATATTCTCAGTGTCATTCTTTGAAACAAATTTCCTGTATTTATTTGCCTTTCATCTTTCTTTTTCTGTCTTTCCAAAGAATACCATATGGATCTTCGAATTAGTATCCTCCCTCAATTAACTAATGTCCCTCTTCTCTCAGTCTCTGTATCAATCTGTCTCTCTATGGCTCTATCTCTTTCCCATTTTCACACACACAGTTTCAAAATATGTAATCTGTTTCCTTATTCTATAAAATATTTTAAAATCTTCACACTTATTAGAATCTTAACATAGGGAGAAAATTCCTTCTTATAAGAGCTGGAATTATTTCTGAATATTGAGTACTTAATGCAATTGGATTGCTCAATAGAAATATTATCTGTATTGATGTTCTGCTTCCATTCTTTGACCACTTAGTTAATGAAGCACTGCAGTCATTTGGATGTGAGATAAGCCCTGATTTGCTGCCAGTAGTGTCTAGCAATTGCTGTTTCACTGACATGGTGTCAAGAACTTGATTGAGGGACTCCAGAGGCTAGGCATTAGGCTCCTAATTCTTCTATCATTTGTCATCACCTGGGAGATGCATTTGTTCATGCTATGTGTGCCACTCCATATCACGTGGTTCACCAGAAAGGGTAGATTGTCAAAGGTTCTCCTCTGCATCCAGAGCAATGGGCATAGAGTCAGTGCTCAAAAATATTTAATGTTTCACCCTATGCATCAAAAAATACTTTGCCTTTACCCCCCTATGCTTTGATTCCTCTTTATTTCAGGATCATGGTTAGTGTTTGGTTGTTGTCTTTATTGCCATGGTGCTCTTCAGGTTTTTATTTTGTTTTTGTTTTGTTTTGGTTTTGGTTGGGGGGGATGAATTTTTTTGTATTTTTATGTTTTCCTTCCTTTTCCCCTTTCTTTTCTTAAACTTATATTTATAGTCTAGAAGGACTCTTCCCATTTTTTGCTTGTTTGTAGTTTTGCCCCCCCCCTTTTTTCCTTACTTTCAAACAGAACCACATAATTTGAACCATCTTGTTCTGCCTCACAAATTGAGGGGGAAATAATGGAGGGCACCAAGATCAAACAGTCATATGAACATTGAGTAGAAATAAAAAATGATCAGACTTGAACACCAAATCCAAAGCCAACTACAACAGAATTGATACCCAAATTACAATAGGCTAGACACAGAAGGAACCACTTATACTAGCAGCCTGGAGGGCAAAGGAGGGACTATATGGGAGCATGTTGGGATCAGGGCTGGAGGGAGGACAACATTGATGGTGGGAATGCCTGGATTCAATGTCATTATGTACCTGAAATACTACTGTGAATGATTTGTAATCCACTTTGGTCAAAATAAAAATTATTAATAAAAAAAGAAAGATCTAGAGACCTTAAAAATACAACCATTTTTTAAAATGTATTATTTTATTTATTGAAATCATTGTGTCCTACAAAGTTCTTCATAGTTGAATTTCAATATATAGTGAGCCAGGGCCATTCCCACCACCAGTGTCAACCTCCCTCCACCAATGGACCCAGAGTGTATCCTATACCACCACCCTTTACCCCCTGGCCTGCCAGTATAACTAACCAATTTATGTTTACATAGGTAAAGTTTAGGTCCCTTGATTCTATTGTTGTTGACTTTGACTTGGATATTTAGTTCTGTCCTTATTTTTTTCTCCACCAGTATACCTGAGACTACAAGCAGTTTTTAAGTTGTGGAAGGTTTAAGAGAGACTGCGGAAGGACTACTTCCACTTTTTACTTATGTTCACTATTAAAAATGTTCTTCTTTTATGGGTTATCTCTACTTAAAACTCACTTGCAGTTCTTGGAGAAAACTGAGGGAAGCTAAGACTCTGGGGGGGATTGTGTATTATTGGAAAACCATATGCAAGGAAAATGTCATTCACAGTATTGAAGACAGTGGGCTTCAAACTGTAACAAATAGATTATTTAAAAATTTCCAGAAAAATAATGTCTTCATAGATGTCCTTTTTCACTATTTTCTTTGTGTAGGAACAATGTAGTTGACATATCTAAGTCGGAAACACCATATTGGATTCATATGTATTTTCTCTTCATCTGTTGAACAGATTCATGGTTTGTTGCCAGCATGCATTAGAAAACCCTTTATAAAGAATTAGTTACATTGTGACCATTAGCAGATTAATTTGCTTTCTCTCTCTCTTTTAATTTAGTACCCCATGTTTCCCATTGATTTCCTACCATTTCATAAAAAAACTGCAATATTATAAAATCATTACTATGTCAACCTGTATAATTGTATTATATAAATTGATCCAGGATTTTCATGAAATATACAATTGGCTTATTAGACATGAAGGATAGAATTGCATTATAATTATACTAAGTTTATGCAGTAAGATTGTCATTTTAAAAACTGGCCAGTCAGTATGATGCACTTTTGACAGTTAAATCTGGGAAAAATAGCAATGCAGATAACTGTATTTTAATGCAAATTACATCTGCATATTCAAAGATTCTGCTTTTTGAAGTAAAGATCACACAGAATATTCTTAACAATGGAAATGACTTAACAATTTTAGCTTTTTTGTGTGAAGAAAAAATGGTGACTATTATAGTTAGGATTTTCTGACTCAAACTTCTGGAAACTTATGTTGTACATATGGCACACACATATATTCATATTAAATACTTTGACAACTTAAAATTATTTAATTTTTCCCTATACTTTGCTAACTTTGGTCTCTATATCAACATAATTTAAAGCATCTAATAATATATGTACATGTAGATATTCACATATATGGCACAGAACTAGGTGTGAATATACTTATATATACACACTTAAATATATATTTATTTATAAATTTGATGACCCATATAGTTAAGCAAACAGTTGTAATTTAATGCTCAAAGCACTCTCCACTTCATGTCACTAAGTGATTCTATGTGTTGTGACAGTTATGTCTAAATTTAATATGGGATTTTGGGTGACACACATGTGAACACATATGTGATGATACCCTTGCAACTGAACATTCAGAATTTTTTTCAGTACATTTAGTCCTTTGAAAATGTTTTGAAAGGCTTTAATCTATTTTTAGAAGTCATCTTTCTGTATTAGTTGCTTGTATTTGCTCTTTTCTCGTCCCAAACTCTATCATCTACATAGGTTCAGTTCACTTCATAGGTCTGGGAGAAAAAGAAAGTCATCATCTCTTCCCAAATCTAATTCCAGATACACATCTGCCTACCTGACCATCATGTTAGCCAACAACTTCTTTTTTTACTCTTCTTCTACTTCTTTTCAATCTCTGTTCCTTGACTCTGTCTACCATATAATCATCCCCTACAACTTCTGAAAACACTTAGAACATTTATATTCAAATTATCACTGTCTTGAAGAGCTTCTTAATTCAAATTATTCTTTGAATATGTCACTAATTACAGAAATTCTAAAAGCTATAGGCAGTATATTAGGCCCTGTCTAGACCCAAACTTCTATCTCTCCATACTGACCTACTGCTGTTCATCTTACCTTATTTATTAACAAGTGCTGTCTCCCTGTCCTGTTTAATCAGCACTGTTCTATACACACATTAAAATAGGATAATTTAGAGGTTGAGACCTTTCAGACTTATAGTAGTCAATCAATGGCATGGTGATCTTAGTGTGTGTGTGTGTGTGTGTGTGTGTGTGTGTGTGTGTATGTGTGTGTTGTTGACAGTGTGGAGCACTGAATTACAAATAAGTGAACTGATTATACTGAGACAAATACTAGTAACATCCATCAATAACTAACATAAGTGTAAGAAACTTAAGAAACTGCTCTTGGCAGGTTTTGCTTGTCTGATGATAGTTTTCTGAAATGCTTTACTCCCAAGCATTGATTGTTTTCTTACCCATGCTGGATGACCATCTTGCTTTGTTATTGTCTTTGAATGCATTTTAATTGATGGAATAGGAATTTTATTTTATTTTATTTTATTTATTTATTTATTATTATTATTATTATTTTGGTTTTTGGGTCACACCCGGTGATGCTCAGGGGTTACTCCTGGCTATGCACTCAGCAGTCACTCCTGGCAGGCACGGGGGACCATATGGGGAACCAGGGGATCGAACCGTGGTCCATCCTAGGTTAGCACAGGCACCTTACCTCCAGCGCCACCGCCCGGCCCCAGGAATAGGAATTTTAAATAAATGCTCTTATGAGCTCGTCCTTCCAGCCTGGCTCACAATATGAAGATTACCACAAAAACTGGTGAGTGCAGTTAGAGAAATAAGTGCACTAATAATTATCATGGAATGCTAATGAGCGAGAGAAGTAGAATGCCTGTCTAAAATACAGGAAGTGGGTGGGGGAAGAGAGAGATGAGGGGTATTGGTGGTGGGAATGTTGCACTGGTGAACGGAGGTGTTCTTTTTATGACCGAAACCCAACTACAAACCTAATTGTAATCAGGGTGCTTAAAGAAAGATATTATTTTAAAATAAAAAATTAAATAAATAAAATCTCTTTGAGGATCCAGAAAGATTAGTATAGTATGAAGTGCATTTTCCTTGCATTCTATGGACATGGATTGTATCCCTCAACCCCCCAAAGCCAGAAGTTGGCTCTACGCATATCCCGGTGTGTGCTATCAAAAATCAAAAACAAGGGGTCAGAGATAGCACAGTGGTAGGCCGTTTGCCTTCCACTTAGTTGACATAGGATCAACCATAGTTCAATCCCCCAGCATCTCATATGGTCCCCCAAGCCAGGAACAATTTCTGAACACATAGCCATCAGTAAGCCCTTAGCATCACTGGGTCTGGTCCACAAAACAAACAAAAAAAAAATAAAAAACAAAGATAAATCCCTTTGATATGTTGATTCTTTGAATTGGCACTAAGTCACTAATTTAGCTATTTGAAAGAAATCAAACAGAATGGATGATAAAATCAATCCTGCAGAAAGTGCAGGTGGAAGAAATTTAAACTTTATAATGTAATGGTGCCCCTTTCAAATGAGAATATACAAGCAGCATAAAGCAATTTTGAGACAGAATGGACAAGCACAGAAACATTCCAGTCTCTGTAGAAAAACAGGATTCAATTTTAAAGAGCTTTACCTTGTGTGTGTTTAAATGTAAGCAGATTATGTAAGATACTTCCATTTTTAATACAGAAATGGTTAAGAAAAGTTTTTGGTGAAACTGGAAGTTTTGAGAAATTTTACCAAGAGGTCTACAGTGAAAAGCAATAGACTCTGTTTTAGGTTTTAATTCGTGGCACTGGAGTTCAGAAAGGGCTTGTTTTAATATGTAAACTAATATTTAGCAAGTTGAAGAAAATTGTGTTGGCTGTCTTTATGAGGAATAAGCATGCTTTAATTTGAGAAGATTAAAAATACCATGGTCAATATATTAGTGTATACTTTGTAATGTTTATACATATACACCTATAAATACGTTAAAATTTAGTATATTTTAATTTCATAACTAAAATTTCCCTAATGTTATTATGCAGGATACTATTGATGATGTAAGGAAATATTATGAAAAATATCAATGCTATTTTTCTTTCCATATGTATACTTCTGGGAAGGAACCTAAGTTCAATGAATTCTTAAAGAACAGACTTGAAAAACTTAGATTAGTTTGTTACTTTGTAAAAGTATTAATAATATATCATGAAATTATTGATATATTATAATAACTAAATTAATGATTTGTTTTGTATATGACTCGATTGTTATGGCTTTTATTATAGAGATTATCTTTAAAATCAATAAAGTACTCAAATTCACTTGTAATAAGAAAAATAGAAACCAGTTCTATAAAATACCACTTCTCACAGAAATTTGGCACCAATCCACATCATGAACAGACCGTTCTGTTGGGAAGCTGTTGAGTTCAAAATCCTACAATTCCTAAAGAGATGAATTTGACATCTAACAAGATTGTCCTGTTATATATAGAAATTTGTAAATTGAACCCGTGATTTTACTTTTAAAGAACTCACCCTGAATTTTCATGTCAGTCAAATGAAATATGTTTTTTAGTTAAAAAGCATTCATTATAATCAACTCAAATCTCCATTAATAAGAAAAGGTTGAGTAAAACATGGTCTATTTCTATAATGAATTAAAGACTCTGAGATATAAATAAAATTACAGGCTGAAATTTATTAAATAAAATGATTTTGGGCCACTCCTAGGCATGCTCAGTGCTTACTCCTGGCTCAGAGATTATTGTCGGCAGTACATGAGGACTATCTAGGTTGCCAGGGATCAAATATTGACCAACTGTTTGCAACACACTATTGAATCAACACACTATTGATTCGATACTAAGGATTTTCAATTTTCAAAAGATGAAAAATATAAGTCACTATCATTTAAAACTTTTTTTTTTTGGTTTTTGGGCCACACCCAGTGACATTCAGGGGTTACTCCTGGCTATGCGCTCAGAAGTTGCTCCTGGCAGGCACGGGAGACCATATGGGAACGGGGGATCAAACCATGGTCCGTCCTAGGCAAGGCAACAGGCACCTTACCTCCTGCGCCACCTCCCGGCTCCCTCATTTAAAACTTTTTAAAGAATTTTTTTTCAGCTGAACCAGGACAGGCCTGACTTCTATCTCCATCATCTTATTTGGTCCCATGAGCCGGCCAAGAGCGATTTCTGAGTGCAGAGCAATGAAATAACCCCTGAAAAGTCAGTGTGTGGTCAAAACCAACCCCCCAAACCGCCAAGGAGAAATTTTTAATGTGTCTTTTTTTGTCTTGTTTTGTTTTGGGGCCACACACGGTAACACTCAGGGGTTACTCCTGACTATGTGCTCAGAAATCGCTCCTGGCTTGGGGGACCATATAAAATGCTAGCAGGATTAAACCATGGTCTTTCCTAGGCTAGTTTGGGCAAGACAGATGCCTTACAGCTTGCGCCACCACTGTGGCCCTAAGATTTTTAATTTTTTTTATCATGTGAAATACTGTATGGATTATGAAGAAAATAAAACGAATAACAACAGAACAAAAGGGAAATCTATGCATATAGATATTCCCAGAAATTACTTATATACAGACTTAATACTATATTATTTGTAATGCATTACAAATAAATCCATAAAAAATAAGGGCTTGATAACTATAACAGGGCTTCAAGCACATCTGTTTTGTGTGGCCAACTAAGGTTGGATCTCCAGCTTCACATTATATGATCCTTGAGCCCTCTCAGATCCTGCACACAGATCTAGGAAGAAGCCCTGAGCACCACCAGATATTGTTCACTCATCATTAAAAAAAAATCAATGAATATCTTATATTTAAATTTAAACTAGATTACAGGGGAAAACATTTCTCATTAGTGAGAATGAAAATAACAAGTATAATTATATTTCTATCTTTAAGACCCATTAATATCTATTTTCAGATCAAAACTGAGGAAATAGTTTGGAAAAGGCTCTAGTTTGCTGAGGCTAAGGTGAAGAAAGTATCAGCAAGTGTAATTCCACCTCAAAATGATTCTGGTATTGAAAAGAGGCAGCAGGAAAAGGTGGGGGCATGGAGTAGATCCATTCACTGAGCTTTAGGATGGATTAAAGCCAGATGTTCATCCTCACATCCCCCAAAGCAAGATTTCTGTCTTTACAAATCGTGTTAGATGCTCTCTTGGGATCCTGTCAGTAAACTCATGGCACATTCCATCAGAGGAATGGAGGGAAGTGGTTGTAGGCATTAATTACAAAGAAAGACATGTACAGGATTTCTGGCAACTATTAGGGATGCTGAAGTGCTCGGGTCAGGCAGCAGCAGGGCTCTGGTGGGATAGCCACATGGAGGCTTGGAAGGGCAAGTGGATAAAAGGCTGGACAAGAGGTCGCAGAGTTGTGATTGATGTGTCAGGAAGAAGAGTCTTCCGGGCAGCAGGGCGAGCAGAGGACAGATCCAGCACAGATGGCCAGAAACCTCTTAGTTCTTGGTATGTCTGCATTTCTCCCCTCCCTCATTGACTGAAGTCCAATGCCAAGTCAGACAGTTGAGCATCTCTCTGTAATCAAGAGTCACAGTTCTATTCACAAGGACTATAAGTCAGTTAGAATCATCAACCATTTATAGCAAGTATGTCCAGCAAAGAAAGACATTTTTAAGAGAAATATAAGTAGGAATATACTCTAAGGAGATTCTTATATTTGGAGAGAATAATAAAAATCTTTATAACCCATTGTCAGAACAATAGCACAGGGACAGGGCATTTGACTTGCTTGCGGCTCACTCGGGACAAACTCAGGTTTCCCAAATGGTCCCCCAAGCCTGCTATGAGTGATTACTGAGCACAGAGCCAGGAGTAACCCCTGAGCAACACAGGGTATGGTCCAATTCCCCTTCAAATAAACAGAATCAAAGCAACATGCACACATACGAGAGACAGATTGTAATAATTATCCTCAGAGTTTAGCATGGAATTTAAGGCACGAGGAAATGACAGAAGATTTAACTCATGACAGACATTAAAATGTGCCCTAATAAGAGGAAATCAATTAGAAATTTTTAATAAAAATTTAAAATGATTAAAATGTGTTGGGGGCGGAGCGGTAGGGCATTTGCCTTGCACACTGCTGACCCAGGATGTACCTAGGTTCGATCCTGGCGTCCGATATGGTCCCCCAAACCAGGAGCAAATTCTGAGCACATAGCCCAGAGTAACCCCTGAGAGTAACCAGGTATTGCCCCAAAACAATACAAAACAAAACAAAATAAAAATTATTTTGTCTGAAATTGTAGCTCAAAGAGCTGGAGAATACCTCTGCTTGCACATATCTGACTTAAACAAGGGTTTAGTTGCTAGTGTTGTATGGGTCCCCAGCATCTCCAGCTATAACTTGGATGCTACCAGAACCACTGAGGTAACCCCCAGAAAGTTAATATGTAGAATATAAAATATCTAGAATATAAAAGTTATTATGACCAAAATAAACATAAGATGAAACAATCTGCATAACAGATCATTAGTTAATAGAGACTAATACTAATACTACTAATACTAGGGAAGCACAACAAAATATTGATTGAGGAGTTCAAAAATATTGAGCCAGACAAAGTAATTATATATTTACAAAATGATTATATATTATGTATTTATAATGCTGTATAGGTGAAAGGTACACTAGTCTCAAAATTGACAAATGAAAACTATAGATCAGAATACAGAGGTAAGGAAAAACTTGAGAAATTGTTCATTTTAAAATTTTGCTTTAACTTAAATTCCCAATGATTTAATAACATTAGTAATCTAGTATTTGTTACCTTGTAACTTGCCTTAACTAGTTTATTTTTAATATCTTTATTTAAGCATCATGCTTACAAACATGTTTATAGTTGGGTTTCAGTCATAAAAAGAACACTCCTTCCTTCACCAATGCAACATTCCCACCACCAATGTCCCCCACCCCCACCCCCCGTCTCCCTTTTCCCTCCCCTGCCTGTCTTCGAGATAGGCATTCTATTTCTCTCACTCACAACATTAAACATTGTCACGATTGTTGTGTAGTTATTTCTTTAACTGCCCTCAGCAATCTTTGTAAGCTTTGTAAGCTTCATATCATGGGTTGGTATTTCAAACCTCATCTCTATTGACTGGGTATCATTACCATACTATCTTTTGTTTTTCTTAAATCCAACAGATGAGTAAGACTAGTCTGTGTCTATGTCTTTCCCTCGGACTCATTTCACTCAGCATAATAATCTCCATGTCCATCCATGTATAGGAAAATTTCATGACTTCATTTTTTTCTGATGGCTAGATTGTATTCTATTGTGTATGTGTACCACACTTTCTTTAGCCACTCATCTGTTGTTGGGCATCTGGGTTGTTTCTAGATTCTGGTTGTTGTAAATAGCACTGTAATGAATATAGGGGCGAAAAAGGTCTTTTGTGTTGTGTTTTTGTGTTCCTGGAGTATATCCCTAGGAATGGTATAGCTGGATCATATGGGAGCTCAATTCTCAGTTTTTTGAGTAATTTCCATATTGTTTTTCATAAAGAGTGGACAAGATGGTATTCCCAACAGCAAGCAGTGAATGAGAGTATCTTTCTCCCCACATACATGCCAGCACTGATTGTTCTTTTCTTTGTGATGTATGCAAACCTCTGTGGCTTGTATGGTACCTCATTGTTGTTCTGATTTGCTTCTATCTGATGATTAGTGATGAGGAGCATTTTTTCTTTTTTCTTTTTTTAAACACCTTGATTACATACATGATTGTGTTTGAGTTTCAGTCATGTAAAGAAAACCACCCATCACCAGTGCAACATTCCCATCACCAATGTCCCAAATCTCCCTCCTCCCCACCCAACACCCGCCTGTACTCTAGACAGGCTTTTCATTTCCCTCATATATTCTCATTATTAGGACAGTTCACAATGCAGTTATTTCTCTAACTAAACTCATCACTCTTTGTGGTGAGCTTTATGAGGTGAGATGTAACTTCCAGCGAGGAGCATTTTTTCATGTATCTTTGGCCATTTGTATTTCTTTTTTGAGGAAATGTCTGTTCATTTTTTCTCTCCATTTTTTGATGGGGTTAGTTGTATTTTTCTTGTTACTTCTGTCAGTACCTTGTATATCTTATATTTTTCATTATTATTTAATCTTAAAAATGTACTGTTTTTCTGAAGAGAAATTAAATATTTTAAGAAATATTGAGTCATCAAGAAAACAAACATTTATGAGACACTGAGAGTAGTTCACAAAAGACCTGACTAATACAATTATAATATTAGAAAATAGACTTTAGTATTTAATTTTTATTCAGCCCAAAGACCAACCCTTGCTAATAGTTATTGAGATCAACAAATCTCAAATATATTATTCTGACATAATTCACCCTAGGTTGTTAAGAGTTGAGGAAGTAAAAAAAAAATATCAAACCCCAACCTACTTTGTGAAGATCTAGTACTCAGCAAAACTGAGACAAAATCCTAGGAATATAACAAAGATGATTTTCAGGAAGAGGGTTTCTTTTTTAAATTAGAAATAAATATATTTATAATAAATACACACAGTTGCAAGCTTTAAATTATACGTATTATTCGAATAGTGACAAATACTTTATTTCAACTTCTTATAAATGCTCTTTATAACTGCATTCAGCTATCTGGAATCCAGCTTCTACAATGAATAAACTTTAAAGATCATCAAAGAACCATAGAAAAAGCCTCACTGATAAGTTATTTAAAATATTGATACTAATATGCATTGATATTTTAACATATTTCAGATACTTTTTTTCAGCCTAACAATGCAAACGTTTCACAGACACATAAAAATTTGTTTGTTTTTTTAATTAATTTTTTTAATTTTGATTATATTGGTTTACATATCTTTCAAATTAGTATTTTGGTACATATCAACATTGAATCATGGGAATACCCACCACCAAATTTGTCCTCCTCCTTTCCCCGTTCCCTTTCTGCAACCCATATCCCCCACAATCCCCACCCCCGCTCCCCAGGCTGCTAAGATTAGATGGTCCCATCAAGAAGAGGGTTTTTTTTTTAATCTTTTTTTTTTTTTTTTTTTTGGTTTTTGGGTCACACCCGGCAGTGCTCAGGGGTTACTCCTGGCTCCATGCTCAGAAATTGCTCCTGGCAGGCACGGGGGACCATATGGGGCACCGGGATTCGAGCCTATGACCTTTTGCATGAAAGGCAAACGCCTTACCTCCATGCTATCTCCCGGGCCCCTTTCTTATTAAAAATAAACTTTGGAACAATACAGAAGATTTCAAGTCCAACCTCTATGGAAAGCAATATGGAGGTTCCTCCAAAATCTGGAAATTGAGCTCC
>PVKC010037831.1:0-12888 GCA_004027635.1 Crocidura indochinensis
AAAAAAACATTATTTTATAATGTTTACTTAAAACTACATAGAAACCAGTTATGGCACCCACAAAGTGGATTTATTCAGCAACAAGCACAAAAAGGTAAGTTTTAAGGTGTGGTTTTATGGTTATATTCACAAGTTCTCCCCTGGAATGCATAATGCTTGCAAGCCCTTTAAAGGAGGCATTCCTCTGACAAGGAGAGCCCTTGACTTTTGGGGAGATAGACAGTAACATCACTTCCTACTAGAGGTGCAGACACACAAGTCAGGTTGTTTGCCAATTGTTAATATATGGCCCTCTTTACAGACTCTCAGCATTATTTAAATAGTACTTATGTATATTTATTCTAATATGTATGAATTAATCACCTAATAACAAACAATTAACTTAAATGTATATAACCTTGGGAAAGTCATGAAAACTTATTTCAGATCATGTGTTCAGAAACAGATTTTAGATAGGAACTTTTTTGATGACTTTTTTTAGCTTTCAAAAAACAATTCATGTCTGATTTAAACCAATCCATCCTCTCCTTTCATTAATGCCAGTTCATTGAGAATCCAAAGTTTGAGTAGTTGGTGTTTGACTATATCAGTAGTTCCTAACTCTGGTTACCCAGAAGAATCCCAAAGTCCAGCTATACCCTTGAATAATTAAGTCAAAATCTCTACAGTATCATCAAGACCTCAATTGTTTCTAAAGCTGCCAGTCATGCCAGCCCATCTCCAGTGATTTCACTATGCAACCAAGCTTGAAAATCAGAACTATTTCTTTTATACTAGACAGACCATATAAAATCAGTTACCTAAATGGGAGAAATTATTCACCAAAAAAAACATCAGATAAGGGGCTAATATCCAAAATATACAAGGCACTGACAGAACTTTACAAGAAAAAACATCTAATTCCATCAAAAAATGTTCATCAAAGAAATGAACATGTGTCAAAGGAGAAATACAAGTGTTCAAAGACACATGAAAAATGCTCCACATCACTAATCATCAGGGAGATGCAAAAATCAGAACAACAATAAGGTATCTTCTCACACCACAGAGACTGGCTGGCACATATCACAAAGAACAAGAACAATCGATGCTGGAGGGGATATAGAAAGAAAGGAACACTCATTCTCTGCTGATGGAAATGCTGTCTAGTCCAGCCTTTATGGAAAACAATATGGAGATTCCTTTTTGAAAAAAACAGAAATTGAACTCCCATATGATTCAGCTATATCACTCCTAGGGATATACCCGAGGAATACAAAATACAATTCAAAACTTCGTTCCTCACACCAATATTCATTGCAGCATTATTTAATAGCCAGTCTTTGGAAACAACCAAGATGCTCTTCAACATATGAATGGCTAAAGAAACTGTGATATACATATATACATACATGCATACATACATACAGACAGACAGACAGATAGTGGAATATTATGCAGCCATCAGGAGAGATGAAATCTTGAAATTTTTCTATACATGGATATACATGGAATTCATTATGCTGAGTGAGTGAGTCAATATGTCAGAGGAAGAGAGATAGACGCAGAATAGTCTCACTCTTCAATGAGTTTTAAGAAAAATAAAAGACATTTTTGTAATAATTCTCAGAGACAATAAAGATGAGGGCTGAAAGTTCCAGCTCAAGAAGAGTCATGAGTGCACTTAGAGAAATAACTACACTGACAACTGACATAACAATGTGAATGAATGAAAAAAGTAGAAAGCCTGTCTCAAATACAGGAAGGGGAGGTAGGGAGGTGGGAGATTTGGGGCATTGGTGATAGGAATGTCACACTACTGAAGGGTGGTGTGACTGAAACCCAAATACAATAATGCTTGTAATCAAATTGTATAAATAAAGACATTAATAAAGAAAAAGAATGAATGTTACAAAGGGGAAAAAACACAGGACAACAACATGCATAGGGAATGAAGATGGCAGCCCCGATGACCCAAAAAGTATCAACCACCTAGTTAGCTCCTCAGATAAAGAGTTTAGAGTAGAAATATGGAGTATGTTCAGAGACCTCATAAATCGAGCTGAACAGAATACAATGATAGAAATCAGAAAATTCCAACCTAAAATAACAGGACTGAAAAACTCAGTAGATGAAATGAAAACCTCAATGGAAAGCCTCTTCAATAGAGTAATAACAGTTGAGGACAGAAGCAGTGAGCTGGAAGATGAGATTCAGAACAACTCAATACAGCAGAAGATATTGGAAAAGAACCTTAAAGCAAATGATCAGTCAATGAGAAAAAATCCTCAAATAATGTGAACAGATGAAAATAGGTCTTTGTGAACTCAATAGAAACAACATAAGAATCATTGGAATCCCAGAGACCCAGAAAATCCCCAGAAAGAATCAACAGTCAAGAACATCACTACAGAGAAACTCCCAGTGCTAAAGACTGCATGCAATCCAATCCTGCATGCCTGAAGAATACCAGCTAAAAGAGACCTAAAGAAAAGCACCCCAAGACACATCCTAGTCAAATGATGAATCCTACAGATCAGGATAGAATACTGAAAGCAGCAAGATCAAAAAGGGAAATTACATATAAAGGAGCATCCATAAGATTTACAGCAGACTTATCACAAGAAACCCTCAAAGCCAGAAGGCAGTGGTGGGATAGAGTGACAAAACTCAATGAAATGAATGCTTTGCCTAGAATACTGCACCCAGCCAGACTCACTTTCATATTTGAAGAAAGTATATATAGTTTCATGGATAAACAGCATCTCAAAAACTTTACAGACACAAAACCAGCCTTAATAGATAAACTGAAAGGTCTACTTTAAGACAAGACAGCCTAAAGACACACCAAACTTCTACATAAAGATGGTTCTAAATCCCATGACAATTATCTCTCAAAGTCAATGGGTCAAATGCACCAGTTAAGAGACACAGAGTGGGGGCCCGGGAGATAGCATGGAGGTAAGGCGTTTGTCTTTCATGCAAAAGGTCATCGGTTCGAATCCCGGTGCCCCATATGGTCCCCCGTGCCTGCCAGGAGCAATTTCTGAGCATGGAGCCAGGAGTAACCCCTGAGCACTACCGGGTGAGATCCCCCCCCCAAAAAAAGAGACACAGAGTGGCAAAATGGATCAAAAAGCTGAATCCTACATTCTTCTGACTACAAGAAATGCATCTGAATAGTCATAACAAACACAAGCTCAAAATCAAAGTTGCAAGCACACAGTTTAAAGACACAGCTTATAAAATCAAAAACTCAATCAACAAAATGTACCCAAAATAAATAGGCAGAAGGAAATGACAAAGCTTAGAACATAAATTAATGTAGAAACCACAAAAAAAATCAGAAAGATCAATGACAGCAAAAGTTGGCTCTTTGAAAAAAATAAACAAAATTGATAAACCACTAGCAAAACACAAAGGAGGGAGAAACTTAATAAACCAGATTATAAATGAAAAGGGGGAGATCACTACAGATAATACAGAGATCCAAAGAATAATCAGAGACTACTTTGAAAAATTCTATGCCACAAAACATGAGATCCATGAAGAAATGGGGGGTGGGATGAGGAAAGAATAAAAAAGGCATTATAATAATGCCCAGAGAGACCATAGAGATGAGGGCCAGAAGGACCAGCTCATGATATGAAGCTCACCACTTAGAGTGGTGAATGCAGTTAGAGAAATAACTACACTAAGAACTACCATGGCAATGTTGATGAGTCTCAAATATTTGAGGCTCAAATACACGTAGGGAGTGAGGGAAGAGGGAAAAGAAAAGGGTGGCATTGGTGGTGGGAATTTACACTGATGAACCAGGGGTGTTCTCTCTATGACTAAGGTGCAACTAAATTATGTTTGTAATTATGGTGCTTAAATACAGGTATTAAAAAAGTTGAACATAGAAAATTAGCAATTATTTTCATGGTCAAGATGTTATTTGTTGTGCTTTATGAGTAAATATGTCAAAATAAATCAATTCTTTTGTGGGAAATGTCATCAATATATTTTAAATATACAAAGCCAAGAAAATTCAATAGAACTGTGTACATATTAGAGATTTGAAGGATCTTATAATACTTCTGATTACTCTATTTTATATTGATGAAGAAAAATATATACTCAGGAGAGTTAAACCTGAATTCTATATAATTTGGCTTTTCTGGATCTCTATTATTAATACCAAATGCAGAGTCCAGAGAGATAGTAGGTTAAAAGGCATGCTTTGCATGTAGCCCAACACAATTACTTCCCCAGCACTACATGAACCCTGCCCCAGCAGCTGGGGTGGCCCTAAAAGCCCCCGGATACCACTAGGGAGGCCAAATAATTCCCAGAATATGAGATTGGTATGGAAATAATCTTTGGATCCTCACCTTGGACTGCCAGCCCAGTTGGTGAAGAATTGAGTATTACCTGGAAGTCCCCCCAAAGTCAATTACAAAAACAGATAGAAGCAAACCAAACAAAAAATGGATACAGAAAGACCCAAACTTACAAACTCATTAATTAGAGAGTAATTATTCAATTATATAAAGGACTTTAGACTTCAATAAAGGATTCTGCTTAGCATTTCTTTAACTATAGAACAGACAGTACACAGTCTAGAATGCTCTGATGTGCTGTGAGATCCCAGCTATGTTAAGGATCCCTCGTGAATCCTTTATGCAAATATATCCTAATTGATTTGTTTTGTATATTTGAAATTTTTTCCTGTGAATTTCAATTTGCTTAAATGATTTTTTACTTGTAGAAAACAGCTTCTATATTTAAGACCTTGGTTGCAAAACCAAAAGACTTCCAGTTTGGGTAATATAGCAGAATAGTTAATCTGAAAACATCCACTAAAAATATAAAATAAGATGTCCTTTTAATGCACTGAGTAGCTAGAGAGAGAGAGAGAGAATAAGAAATAACTAAAACTCAGGGCACTTAAAGCCTAGATTTGGCTGAGTTTAATCTGGGAGTTCTTATTAGGTAGAGGCTTGGTGTTTTGTTTTGTTTTGTTGTAGTTGAGGTGACCAGTTTACTAACATAATTGTCCATTCTCTACTGTGGTTTTATATAATCAATGCCATTACATTTTATTTGCATGTTTACCATTTCTTTACTGCTATTCTGTGCCTTGTAATTTGCAGTAAAATAGAATTTTGATTTGCATTACATTTTATTTCTTTTTTCAATTTTTGGGAGCCATATATGGCTATGCTTAGGGCTTATTATTAGGCTCTGTGCTAAGGGATCATATGTACACGAAGGACCATATGTGGTTCTGGGGATCAAATCTGAGTCAGCTGCATGTAAAAAAAAAACAGACATTATACACTTCAGTATCTCTCTTGGCCCTATGTTTAATTTTCTTAATTATGAATTACATTCTTCAATAATCCTTTAAAAATCCTTAAGACTAATAATAAGTTTTAAGGTTTTTTTCCTTAAAAGTACTTTTATTCATTCTTATTGAATTTTAAATAACTGTACTAAAGGGCCAGAGAGATAGCATGGAGATAGGGCGTTTGCCTTGCATGCAGAAAGATGGTGGCTCAAATCCCGGCATCCCATATGGTCCCCTAAGCTTGCCAGGGGCAATTTCTGAATGGAGAACCAGGAGAAACCCCTGAGGGCTGCCAGGTGTGACCCAAAAATAAATAAACAAATAACTGTACTAAAAATTTTAAAGATAGTTTCTTCCATCTTATATTAGTGCTACAGAGACATGTCTTTTCCTCTTCCATCTTCTTCTAGCTGATACCTTTGGTTCTTTTTCAAATCTCTCTTTTATTTTTAATGTTCAATGTACCTTATTAGTTTTTTTAAATAATTTTTATTTAAGCACTGTGGTTACAAAAATATGTGTAGTTGTGTTTCAGTCATCAAATATACACCCCCATTACCAAAGTAACTTTCCCACCATCAATGTTCCCCATTTCCCTCCTCCCACTGGTTGTCTTCAGAACAGTCATTCTACTTCTCTCTCTCTCTCTCTTTCTCTCATTTTCTCTCTCTCTCAATCTTTCTCTCTCTTGCTTTCTCTTTCACTGATATCATTGTCATGGTAGTTATCACTGAAGTTATAGGCAAATTTCATGACTTCATTTTATTTCTAATAGCTGCATAGTATTCCATTTCTCTTTTTTTAAAGGTTTTTTTGTTTGTTTGTTTTTGGTTTTTGGGTCACACCACCAGCGCTCAGGAATTACCTGGCTCTATGCTCAGAAATCGCTCCTGGCAGGCTCAGGGGACCATACTGGATGCTGGTATTCAAACCACCATCCTTCTGCATGCAAGGCAAATACCTTACCTCCATGCTATCTCTCTGGCCCCATTTTGCTTTTCTGGGTTTTTTTTTTTTTTGGTTTTTGGGTCTCACCCGGCAGTGCTCAGGGCTTACTCCTGGCTCCATGCTCAGAAATTGCTCCTGATAGGCATGGGGGACCATATGGGGCACTGGGATTCAAACTGATGACCTTTTGCATGAAAGGCAAATGCCTTACCTCCATGCTATCTCCAGGACCCCTCCCATTTTGCTTTTTAATTTTGACTCCGATTTCCCACAAAGACTTATTTTGTAAGGTATCTATTTTTTGTGTTTCTTTGGATTTACCTGCTTAACATGCTTACCTTTAAGTTTAGAAAATTTATAGCCATTATTTATTTTTGTTATCTTGAAACCCATGCTTTAATAGTATTCTATTTTATTTTTAATATTAAACATTAAACTAGGTGTTATTTATAATAGTATTAATACTATTGATCTAGGCATATAATGTTACTGTACAGCATGCCTACCAGAGTGTCACAGTATCTTCCTACAACTGTCCCTAAAATTAGCTATTTAAATATACTTTTCCCTAATACTTTCAACATTTCAGTATCTTTTACTTTGGTTTTTCTTGTGTTTTGTTTTGTTTTTGTTTTTGGAGGACACACCCAGTGGATGCTCAGAAATCACTCCTGTCTTAGGGGACAATATAGGATGCCGGGGAATTGAACCGCTGTCATCCTAGACTAGTGCATAAAGCAGACTCCTTATGGCTCCCACTGCCACTTCGGTTTACTTTTGTTTTTTAAAGAACACATCATTTAGATTTGGGGGGGGGGGTTTGGGCCAGTATGTTACATCACCAGCTTACAGATATGAGCATTTTTAAATACTGACACTATTAAATAAAAATGTGTCAAAACAGTCACTGTTACATGTTATTTGGATTGAATGTATTATATGTTGTTTTTATTGATACTATATTTTTACTAGTTTTTCGGTTGCATTCCATATTTTAGTTTACTTTATTTAAAGAACTTGCATCATATAGTTGACTTAGTTGACTGTAATACATGTTTCCAGATAAATGAGAGTAAAATTATTTTTAATAGAATAAAAATATAAAAGAAAAGGGGAGAGAAAAATATTTTAAAAAAGTATAGTTAGGGGCCCAGGAGATAGCATGGAGGTAAGGCGTTTGCCTTTCATGCAAAAGGTCATCGATTCGAATCCTGGTGCCCCATATGGTCCCCCGTGCCTGCCAGGAGCAATTTCTGAGCATGGAGCCAGGAGTAACCCCTGAGCACTGCCAGGTGTGACCCAAAAAATAAAAAAAAAGTATAGTGACAAGCAAATTTGTGAAAATTATTGTATCCCCCAATAAGGTCATTAACTCATTATCAGAAGGTTTAGTAAGCTCTTGTTGCTAGCTGACCAATCTCTTACTTCATTTGTTTCATTAAGTAACCTTAAGTAACATTAAGTAACCTCAGTTAATACTGTTACTGATGTTATCACTATGGGGCATGTTCTCAGCTGCCAGGTGTCCTGGAGAATATGGGCAGAGGCAGGAAAGTGTGCCTACATTCACTCCAAAACAGTGCTGATATATCCGCCTAAATATCAATATACCTAGAGTTTGATCAGATTACTGTCTCTACAGAAAATTGTAAAGGAGTAATGAAACAGAGCCATAGGCAAAGCAACATATAGTATTATTAAACATAGTATCTTATTACACATTATTTCTAGATTTACTCATCCTGCAAATGAAATTTTTACTCTGTGATCTGGTCCCCACTCAAAATAAGTGAAATAAGTCAGAGGGAGAGAGATAAGCATAAATTATTCCCACTGATATGTAGTATTCAAGAAAAATAAAAGTATAATAATCACACCCAGAGACAATAGAGATGCGGGCTGGAAGGACCACCCCATGATAACAAGCTTATCACAAAGATCGGTAAGTGAAGTTAAAGAAATAACTATACTAACAGCTACCATGCCAATGATAGAGAAAAATACAATGCCTGTCTCAAAGACAGACAAGGGGCGTAGGGACGTAAAAAGTAAGGGGACATGGTGGCATGGTGACGGTAAGTTGCACTGTTGACAGGGGATGTGCATTTTATGGCTGAAACCCAGTCACGAACATGTTTGTAATCATGGTGTTTAAATAAAGAATTTTTTTTTGGATTTTTGGGTCACACCCGGTGATGCTCAGGGGTTACTCATGGCTATGTGCTCAGAAATTACTCCTGGCTTGGGGGGACATATGGAGCGCAGGGGGATCAAACATCCGTCTGTTCTAGGTCAGATGCGTTCAAGGTAAATGCCTTTCCACTGTGCCACTGCTCTGGCCCTGAGAAATTATTTTAAAAAATAAACAAAAACAAAAACAAAATATGTTGTGATTGAAAAATATTTAAGTAGCACTTAAATATGAAACAGAATTTCCAAAATTCACTGAGTTTGCAACCTGGGCAAGTTTCTCAGCATCTCTGACCTTCATTTTTAGCAAACAAAAATGAAGACACCCTACACTTTGAAGCACTGTCTTAAGGATCAAATGCAGCCAACATGAAATTTCTGGCATCATACACATCATTAGATGTAAGCTACTGTCTGTTGACCATTTTCTATAGATGCTACCATTATTGCTATAAATTAACTTGTGTGTTTGGAATCTGACACTGAGTAGTTGATAACTATGTTTTTTCTTCCTACACTCCCTTTCCCTATGTCTCTCTACATTCTTATGTTTTGCCCAATGTTTTTCCAGTTACCAAAACTTAGATTAAACCACTAAATATACTAAATCAGCCTAATAAAACTTTCCATGTGATAGGATCTTATTCATTAGTTCAAAGAAGGTTAACATGTGTTTTAAATCATATGCCAAATAATAATAAGAAAAAATTCTGGTCCACATAAAATATTCATTTTATCTAAATTAATTTAAAATCTCTAATGAGAGACTAGAAGAACTGTAGCACAGCAGTAGGGCGCTTGCTTTGAATGTGGCTGACCCAGGATGGACCTGGGTTCAATTTCTGGTGTCCCTAACATTGAGGGAGATGATTGTTATAGGATTTAATGTCATCTTTGTAGAAGCCAGGAGAAATTTCTGAGCATTTAGCCAAGAGTAACCCCTGAGTGTCATCAGATGTAGCCCCAAAACCACATAATAATAATTATTATTATTATTATTACCACATAATAATAATAATAATTATTATTATTATTATAAAATCAGAAAGTAAGGTACATCTTAGTCATTGATAGCAGAAAAACTACAAGATCCTCTATTAGGATGGATGCTAGGGTTCTACTGGTTTTGTATTTTTCACAAGTCTTCTGTTTTAATAAACCACACATATTTTGGCAGCATTTTGCCAATGGCAATGAAAACTAGTCAGTCAAAGATTCTATGTTTGGGGTCCAGAGAGATAGTATAAAGTGCTTGTTTTCATGTGTCCATGAGCACTACCAAAAGTGATCTCTGAGCACAAAATAGTAATAAGCCCTGAGCACCACCAGGTGTGACCCAAAACAAAATAAAACAAACCTATATTTCAAATTTCTAACTAGATAAAATTAGCAATAGGTACTTCTGACTAGATAAAATTAGCATTAGGTACTTTGTGTTTAAAAAAAATGATAGAGAAATAAGACCATCAAAAAAATGTTGCATAATCCTATGTGAGGTAATTATAGAGCTGAAAATGTATGGAGACAAGTGAAAGTGCAGCTACAGGGCCCAGGAAGAGAAGCAAAAATAATATTAATTTGAGCAGAAGTTCAAGTGGGAAGATATAAAAGGCAGATGGAAGTCATGGTTGCATAATAATATTAATCTATTCACTCTCACAGAATTACTTTCCAAAAATTGGTAAAAACATGGACTTTATGTTTTATATATTAGATATAATATTTTTAAAATTGAAAAATGTTCTAAGAAGAAATAAAATATTTTAACTCATAACAAATATCAGCATGCTTGACACTTTCAACTTAATCATCTTCTCAATTCGTTTTTTTATTTCCCTTCCCCCTCCTATGGTAGCACCCATGGTGACAAATCATACTTTTTGAATATAAAATTCTACAAGTTCTATTTTAAGGCTTTCTAAATTTTATCCTTACAAGTAGTTTTGGCAAAGTCTTTCCAGAACAGTTAATCATTTGATTTTTTTTTTACTGAATTCTCAAAATGCTTGTAAAATTTACTTTTCTGTTAGAAAAAAATTATATATTCATATAAAGTTTAGGCATGTAAAGTTATTAGAGAAATAATTGAAGAAATATTTGGTATTTCTATTTGGAGGATATTTAGTTTTATTTTAAGTGCTTACATGCTATCAGCAAATGTCCAAGTTGTTTTCTCGTATTTTCACTATATCTAAGTGCAGGAAGGTGTCAATTTAAAGCACACTTTCTTTGGCTATTTCACATTATGCATTTTTTCAAAAAGCTTGTTTTAATAATTTGAATATCATTGGATTCTTTCAAATACTCAATAGCTTTAATAACTTTACCAACAAAAATATTGTTCATTATACTCTATGCTAATCTTTATTCCATAGTAATTGATTCTTTTCAACTCATCTCTAATCGATAGATTCACTAGATTAAAATAAAAAGCATCCTTATTTGTGATGATGTTTGTAGATTTTTAGGATAGTCAAATGTCAAACTATCTTGAGCATAATTTGCTCAAGGTTCAAGTTCCAAAGTTCAAGAGAAAATGAGAACATATAACCACAACGCAAGGATGCTAAGTTGACTGTTCACCAGCATTGCAACGAAATCATACAATCGTACAGAGTTGCACAGAGTGTTTACTTCACATTACTCTTGGGCAAGTTTTGGGAGATTTTCTAGGTTTGGGGATCAAATCTAGGGCCTCAGATGCAAGGCAAGTAGTCTGTCACTTTAGCCTACACTTCAGTCCCAGTAGGAAAGTTTTGCAGACATTTTATTTCACATAACACAACATATTGTTGTCATTTAAAAAATACTCTCAAATATTAGCAAATTTGTTTCAGGAGAATAAGTAACATAATCTATATTTTTTCAAATGAATTCGTTCACAACCCAAGAATAAATAATTTCAAAAGCAGTTTGTAAATTATGCATTACTATTCTCTGTATGATCCAAAGATGTCTCAAATAATTTGCCCTTCTTGTAAAGTACTGAACAAAAAGAAACTAGATCAAAAAGAAGTTGGACAAAACAACATACCAGACAAGATATTGTTATTTTTACCTTCATGACAGGCAGGTAGTGCTCAGCATGTTTTAGAAGTTCTTTATGTCCCCTCAGATGTAATGTTCAAAGAATGTGTAGATATTTCACACACAACACATTTTTTTCTTTTTTCTTTTCTTTTTTTTCTTTGTAATTTGGGTAACATGGTTACAATAGAATTAAAATGTACGGTTGGTGGCCAAGCCACCATCTGGTCCCATGATCAGGGGAATGAGAACAGATGTAGCAAGGAGCATTGGGTTCACCATAGGAATGGAACCCAGTTTATTGAAAGCCATGCTTTTTATGGCCCCTGGGATTAAAGGCATGATCAAGCAAGCATAAATTATGGCAGGATAAAAGTCCAAGCATTTCAGGAACAAGTCCATAAACTTTTTCCTAACTACAAGAAAGCCATGCACACCTTGACTTGCTTTCTGCTGATAGGTGATTTTTTAGCTATGATAGTTTTATGCTTAACTCTTTCCTCGGGCTTCTACAGTATGATATTGATGTACAAAGTTACTGTGCCTCACCACTACCAGATGCTGAAGAACCTCCCCCTCTATCCTATTGTAACTTCTAGTTCAGCTCTTCTTTCCACACAACTCCTCCCTTGATGGTTTAGTAATTTTCATTTTGCAGTCAAAGATTAAGGGTTGGTCATCATTTGATACTATATATTCTCATTTTGATATACCACACTTGACTGAGATCAAGTCGTGTTTGTCCTTCTTCCACTGACTTACTTTTCTTAACATGACACCCTATAGTTAGTTCCACACAAGTTACACAATTTTATCTTTGCTTATAGCTACATGGTTTTCCACTGTGTCTCTATGTTACAATTATTTAGCTATTCATCTAACTTGAACATTTAGGTTATTTCCATGCCCTATCTATTGTACTTTGTGCTGAAATAAGCCTAGGTTAGAGCTAATTTTTTTGTCCCTGCATCACAAAGCTTTCAAAATGACAACTGAACTCAAAACTCTTTAATAGCAAATAAACTGGAGATTAAGCTAGCTGTACTCTGATGATGATTAGGATAAAAATGCAGGAAAATAACCTATACCCCTGAATCCTCAGTTCTCAGAAGACCAGCCGTAGAAGGAGATGTTTTGACTATTATTATATTCTGTAAGCATAATTGTGAGTCAGTGGTGAAATTAGGGAATTATGACTTGTATCTAGTCTCGTCATTCTTCTGATTTTAGAGAAACAGAATATTTAAAAGAGGTATCAAGTGAAGCATGCTTGGATTGTACCTTATTTTTCCAAAAAAAAAAAACTAAGTCTTCTAAGAGGAATGAATATTAGACATGATTAGCCTATTTGTATTCATAAACTAATTTGTTCATTGGAGAAGGAAAGATGGCAACATATCTAAATCAGA
>PVKC010037832.1:0-12897 GCA_004027635.1 Crocidura indochinensis
GAAGAGCTGAGGAGGCTGAGGTGGTGTTCATAGTGAGCAAGGCTGTGGGGAGGAAATGACAATCAGCATGAAGCATGCCCAGCAGAACAGTAGGCAGTGGGGCTAGAAAGGTCCTAAATTCTCATTTGGAGAATATTCTTCCTTTCCTATGTTCTTTTTTTTTTTTGTTTTGTTTTGTTGTTGGTTTTTTTTTTTTTTTTTTTTTTTTTTTTTTTTTTTTTTTTTTTTTTGGTTTTTGGGCCACACCCGGTGACGCTCAGGGGTTACTCCTGGCTATTCGCTCCTGGCAGGCACGGGGGACCATATGGGGAACCGGGGGATCGAACCCGCCGTCCGTCCTGGGTTAGCGCAGAGAAGGCAGGCACCTTATCTCCAGCGCCACCACCCTGCCCCTGTTCTTTTTTGTTTTTAAGAGATAAGCAATTTTATAGCATTTTGTTGTTGTTTTTGGATCTTACCCAGTGATGCTCAGGGGTTACTCCTGGCTATGCATATGGAACATCCTGAATTAGCAATTGAAAGGCAAATGTCCTACCCCTACCCCTTTGCTTTGGCTCAGGCCCCCAATTGTAGCATTTTTTATTTTGGTTTTTGGTTTTTGGGTCACACCCGGCAGTGCTCAGGGGTTATTCCTGGCTCCATGCTCAGAAATCACTTCTGGCAGGCACGGGGGACCATATGGGGCACCGGGATTCGAACCGATGACCTTTTGCATGAAAGGCAAACGCCTTACCTCCATGCTATCTCCCGGGCCCCCCAATTGTAGCATTTTTTGTTTTTGGATTCAAACCAACCACCTTAGGTCCTGGATTAGCTGCTGTGCTATCTCTCCTGTCCCTCCCAATTGTAGCATTAATGAACCTTCCCTTAGGTAGCTTCAGACTGCTTTACACAGGCCCCTCTCACTCCCTTAATCTTCCCCTCAGCTCTTCTACTGAAGAATTGGTTTTCATAATGTCAGGTTGCTTTGGGAGTTTCCCCAGAAGCTTAAGAGTATCTGGCTCATACCACATCAGTAAATAAGAGCTGCACCAGCCTTGTTTTTGACAGCATTAAATGTGTCTGCTCACTAACCAAGGCCCGGTTTGACAGCTGGTAGAAGCTTTTATTTATCTTTAAGTGATAATGCCTTATAACCACTTTAAGAAGTAACCTGGATCATACTTGTTAAGATTGATCCTGTGGTGATACATGGCCAGCAGCATTACCCTGACCTCCTGGGTACTTCTGGTGCTTGTCAATATGGCCATGGTTGTTGCTCATGTGGCCCTTAAGTTTTCAGGTCTTCCTAGATGGTGGCATGTTGGCTGGCAAGATTAAAGAACCCTATATTCCACTTCATGTATAAAACACAGAGGGCTTCAGGTGGGAACCCTGAAAGTATAAGTGAATAAATCTGAATCATGACCTGAAAATATGGGGTTTGCTAGAAGCTTAATCCCTGAGGCCTCATCATTTGGTTTTCAGAGCAAGAACAAAATAGGAAATGAACTGAGGCTATAGCTTTGGTAGAGCAGGAACTCCCAGAATTCATGAGTCACTTCTCTTTCATGCAGGTGGATATGATCTCACTTGCCAAGCAGATCATCGAAGCCACACCAGAGCGAATTAAACAAGAGGATTTTGTGGGACTGCCTGTGGCTAGAGCCCAGATACTGGAACGAACAGGGGCCCTGGGGCTCAGTGAGACCATGTCTTGGCTGGCCAGCTACCTAGAGAATGTGGACCATTTCCCCAGCTCAGCCCCTCCCAGGTGATCACCTCACCCAGGATAACATTTCCAGATTCTTTAGGCCAGAGATAGTAAAGGGTAACTCTTGCATGAGGACACTGGTTAAATCCTCGACACCACATATGGTCCCTTGAACATACAGCCAGGAGTAGCCCCTGAGAATGGCTGGGTATAGGCCAAAACTCATTCCCAAACTTCCTCTGCCAAGAAAATAAATACAAAACCTCCAGCTACTTCTTCAAAAGAAGATACTAGAGATATAGTATAACAGATAGAGCACTTCCTTGCATGCAGCCAACTCTGGTCCGATCCCCTTCACCCTATTAGAGTCCCCTGAGCCAGTCAGGGGTAATCCCTGAGCTCAAAGCAATGAGTGGTTAAAAGAAAACAAAACAAATCAAAGGAAGATAAGAGAGAGGAACAGGACTTCCTTATAGTCAATGCTCCTTTCCAACAGAGGCACCAAAGCCTTTAAGAAGGGAACTGAATCTGGCTAATGAGCTTTGAAGTCTCTCTCTAGGCTTTGTTGCTGCTAGAAGTAATCCCAATACTCCGTGATGAGCCTTCTTCCTTTCCCCTACAGTGAACTATCGTTTGAGCGGGGCCACCTGGCTATCCCTCCAGCAACTTCCTGGGCAGAGTTTCTCTCTGCTTCTGCCAGTGGGAAGATGGAGAACGATTTTGCCTTGCTGACACTGTCGGACCACGAGCAACGGGAACTGTATGAGGCAGCCCGAGTCATCCAGACTGCCTTTAGAAAGTACAAGGTTTGAAGGCGAGGGGGCTCTCAAAAGTAAATGATATACAATCTTGAGTTAAGCAGGTTGAAGGTTTAGGGGAGCCTAGACAAGTTGAAAGAACAGGTCAGACTCTTTCTCTCCCTCAGGGCCGGAGGTTGAAGGAACAGCAGGAGGTAGCAGCAGCTGTGATCCAGCGCTGTTATCGGAAGTACAAGCAGGTGAGTCCCTTCTCTCTAGAAAGCATGCCTACCACCCCAGACCCCACATGTCCATTCTAGTCCAAGGAATCCAGAATGCTGCCTTTGTCCTAACTCCCCTTCTCTTTCTGCAAGCTAACCTGGATTGCACTTAAGGTATTAGGCATGAGATTTGGGTGTGAGGTTGTCTGTGGTGAATCAGGCTTTCCATGAGCACGTGAATTAGAGAAAGTGGCTTGCAGTAAATTGAATAGGGGGGGGGGGTGTCAACTTCAGGGGATTGCATCTCTGCCTCTCTATATTTCAATCCATTTCTCCTTTCTACCCCTGCAGTTTGCACTCTATAAGAAGATGACCCAGGCGGCAATTCTGATCCAGAGCAAGTTCCGAAGCTACTATGAACAGAAGCGATTTCAGCAGAGCCGCAGGGCGGCTGTGCTCATCCAGCAGCACTACCGTTCCTACCGAAGGCGGCCTGGGCCTCCCCACAGGCCCACTGGCAGCCTACCTGCCCGCAACAAGTATGGCTCCGTCCCTGGAGCCCTTAAAGCCTTTGTGCCTAACTGCTCCCCTAGCCTCACAACTCTCAGCTCTTCATCCTGCCCCCTGACTTCCCACTAAGAGGTTGAGGGCTTGGGATATCTGAGTGTTGTGTGCGTTTCCCTAACTTACTCTTTCACTTTAGAGGCTCCTTTCTCACCAAGAAGCAGGATCAGGCAGCCAGGAAGATCATGAGATTCCTGCGGCGCTGTCGACATAGGTACTGGCTCTTTTCTGATTTGATTTTGCCCTGCCACTTCCTGAAGCAGGCACACTGGTCTGACTCCTTGCCTATCTCTTTACAGGATCAGGGAACTGAAGCAGAACCAAGAGTTGGACGGGCTTCCCCAACCCGGACTGGCCACCTGAACTTGACATCACCTTCTCACCACCCAGGGGGCCGCTTCTTGCGACTTTCTGGGAAGGAGACCCTGTTGGCAGCTTTCACAGTCTTTTGGAGACCGTCTTAGGTCTCCTCCCTCTCTCCCCGAAGCGTTGAACTCCTTCTCTTCTCTTCCCTTCGTCATTCACTTCTCTCCTCTCTGGTCGATTTCCCTCGTTCGGTCCCCGGCTGTGGAAGACCCACACCCCACACTTCTGCACCTTCAGCTGTAGCCTCTGCAGCTCCCCCGCCTGCACCGACAAGGCCCCTTCCTGACTTGCCTTATTTATTTGTTCGACGCGTCTCTGAATGTATCCACCCAAGGCCCCAGCTCTGCCTTCGCTACAGCCCTTGTGTCTCAGGGCCAAAGTGCCCTCCTCCGCATGTTTGCGTCCGTTCCTCCTCCTCTGGCCATGTCCCCCATCACCCCGATTCTGACTACCTGCCTTGGGGCCGAAGTGGGAGATGTATATAAGCACGCGCAGCGGCCCGCCGCCCCGTCCCCCGGGGGGAGGGGGCTTGTACATAATGTAACATACAGAATATAGTGGAGAGTCTATTTAAGGCGCCGGCGCGCGGGGAGGGCTGGAAGGCCGGGCTTGTGTCCGCAGGCAAGGCTCCCGCCGGCCTCACGAGCACTTTGTACTTGTGCATGGGCTTGATTTCTACGAACTGCCATTAAACATCGCTGTACCAAACCAGCCCGCCTCTGGCCTCTGTCTGCGGGGAGGAGAAGGAAGGAGACACAGCGGGGAGCAGGGGACGGGGGCCGGCTCGCTAGGATCCGCCCGGAGCCCGCACCAGCCCAGGGTGGGGCTGGATCTTGGTGGCTTTTTTTTCCGTCGCCGACGTGTTTCCGGCCTTAAAGGCATTTCGCCCTCGCCTTTAAAGCGCTCCGCCCCGTCTCAGTCACTCCCAAGATGGCGGACCTACTGGGCTCCATCCTGAGCTCCATGGAAAAGCCACCCAGCCTCGGGGACCAGGAGACTCGGCGCAAGGCCCGAGGTGAGGACCCCAAATTCGCAACCGCTCTTTTCCACCCGGTGCTCAAGACCACACTCTCCCTCCTTAGAACGTTCCCGCCGCCTCAACCTTGAAAGACCCCGTAGGAGACCCCCGCGATCCCCGAAGGGCCCCCGGCCCGCCCGCTCTTCCTAGCCGACGACGACGATTGGCTAGCCTGAGTTTCGCTCTCGCCTCCTTCCTCGTTCTCCTCTAGGACTTCCGCAGTCCTTGCTTTCGATTGGCTGCGGGGCCTGCCTGTTCGCTGCTGGCGCGCTCTGATTGGCGGGCTGCTGCACCGCTTCCTGGAGCCTCCGCCGGCCTTCAGGTGGGCGGGGCGTGACCTACCCTTAGGCCACGCCCAGCCTTAGGCCACACCCTCTGCGTGCGGTAGCCGCCTCGTTTCTGTTCCGATTGGACCCAGGACGTGCCCACCTGCACCTCTTTCACCTCTATTGGCTATCTTTTTTTTGGGGGGGCACATCTGTCGGCGCTCAGGGGTTACTCCTAGCTCTGTGCTCAGAAATCTCTCCTGGCAGGCTCGGGGGACCCTATGGGATGCCAGGGATTGAACCCGGGTCCGGCCTGGGTCGGCCGCGTGCAAGGCAAACAGCCTACCGCTGTGCTATCGTTCCGGTCCCTCTATTGGCTATCTCAACTGGAAGGCCTGCCTATTAGGTTTGGATCCGTCTTCCGCTAGCCTACCCCACCTTTGGCACTTCCAGTTGGCTCCTGGCGTTTTGGGTGTCCTTATGACACCCCTACTTGTTTTAACAGCCTCCTTTAGGCTCTATTCCAGTCCTTCCCTCATTGTACCCTTAAATTCTCGAGGTGCTCTGGCCCGTCGTAGATGTTGATTGGAGAGAGAGGAATGCCCTTGCCCAGACTGTACTCTCCCCGCTGGTGTTCTCTAGTAACTTCACTGCAGGCGTACTCAAGTTCCGATGGCTGCCAACCTAGGGCGCGGTCCTTCGGCGGTGGGTGCAGATGTCTTGGGTTCACGCTGCGGCTTGTAAATGAGTCAGGCAGAATGACTGCCCTGGCAATAGGACCCCAATTCTTTTTTTTTTTTTTTTTTTTTGGTTTTTGGGTCACACCCGGCGGTGCTCAGGGGTTACTCCTGGCTCCCCGCTCAGAAATTGCTCCTGGCAGGCACGGGGGACCATATGGGGCACCGGGATTCGAACCGATGACCTTTTGCATGAAAGGCAAAACGCCTTACCTCCATGCTATCTCCCGGGCCCCAGGACCCCAATTCTTGATCCTTGAGAAGGGGCAGGGCAGACTGGAGACTTTCAGAGTGCTAACATGGTGCCTGATATTAAATATCCATTGTTTACTGAAAGGTTGATAGGTGCTGGGGCTATCCTCAGAGAAGTCTAGAGTATAGGCAGGAGAGATAAGTGCTCTATTTTTTGTTTTGTTTTTGGGGGCCCACACCCGGCGGTGCTCAGGGGTTACTCCTGGCTCTCTGCTTAGAAATAGCTCTGGCAGGTCCGGAGAGATAGCATGGAGGTAAGGCCTTTGCCTTTCATGCAAAAGGTCATTGGTTCGAATCCCAGCATCCCCATATGGTCCCCCGAGCCTACAGGGGTGATTTCTGAGCGTGGAACCCGGAGTAACCCCTGAGCGCTGCCAGGTGTGACCCGAAAAATATAAATAAATAAAAATGAAATAGCTCCTGGCAGGCACAAGACATGATCCGTGCACCGAAGGAAAAAATAATTGTCATACAAACAACTTATGGGTCCTATTGGTCTGTAGTAAAATTTAAAAATTCATAATTCCCCAAGTAAAAGGATAGCTACCTGTTACAGTAACGCTTTGTTATTTTAAAGCCCAGAGAATGGGAAGAGCATAATGGGAACTAGACATTGGAATCTATGCAAGCCATAATTTACATAGTCGTGGTGAGTTAACCACCAGTCTTTCTTTGACAATCCCAGCTATAACTTTTTTTTTTTTTTTGAACCACACCCGGTGACGCTCAGGGGTTACTCGTGGCTATGCGCTCAGAAGTCGCTCCTGGCTTGGGGGACCATATGGGACACCGGGGGATCCAACCGCAGCCCGTTCAAGGTTAGCGCTGGCAAGGCAGATACCTTACCTCTAGCGCCACCACCGGCCCTCCAGCTAGAACTTTTAAACCTAAATTCTTGGGATGGATGGAGACTGATATTACTTGGGCCACACCTAAGGCAGGGGGCTACTCTAGACTCTGCTTAGAGATTGCTCCCAGTCAGGCTGCGGATCCTGTGTTACTGAAGTTGGCCACATGAAAGACTGGTGTCTTAACCCTTGTACAGGCTCTTTTCCCATTAAGCCTGTGCTCTTAAATATAATTTAACTAGAATCTTAAATTACCTTGTCAGATGCAGAAAGAAGATTCACAGACCAAATAGAAAACAGCCAGTAGCCAAGATGGAATGCACTGATGGTCAGAGTCCTTAAGGTTAGAGAGAGGGTGCCAGAGCAATAGCACAACAGTAAGGCATTTTCCTTGCATGCAGCCAAACCTGGATGGACCCAGATCCATCCTTGGCATCCCATATGGTCCCCCCCAAACCCCAGACTGCTAGGAGCAATTTCTAGCGCAGAGCCTGGAGTAAACCCTGAACACCACTGGGTGTGACCCAAAAACAAAACAAAACAAAAAAAGGTTAGAGAGGGGAGAGCTCCTGACCTGTCAGGCCCTGGGGCCATGGAAAATAACTGGATAGTAGATAAGCAAGGTCTATGAGCTCATAGTCTGCAAGGAGAGACAAATTAAAATTTTTACATTATGTTAGTTCTTAGCACATGCTATATTGGGAGTCCAACCAAATGTGGGACCCAGAGGAAGAAGTGAGTAACTGACTCCTGCTGGATCTCAAAGTTTGTTAGAGGAGGAAAAGCATTCTAAGCAAAAGGAACAATATGTGCAAGGATGTGGTTGATTAGGAAAATGGGAAAAGGTTCAGTACAGCTGGAAAAATTCACATACTGTGAAAGAAATGCAGTTTATACAGGATTTTTTTTTTCAATAAGATACAAAGGTGGATAGTTTTTTCTTTTTTTTGCAGCTAACCTTGGACACTCACATCGGAGAATGAAACTATCTTAGCTTCATTCTGTCTGTAGAAGTGAGTAGGAGAAGTGAATATGGGGATGTTACAAAACATAGGAAGTTAAACAATTTCTACTTTCCAATGTAGACAGCGAGTTGATAAAGTTTGAAGTCAACTGTTCTCACCTCACCAGGTTCCTTATAGTTCTTTATATGTTGTATGTGTTAAATAGTTCGGGTTTCTTTTTCCCCCTTACCCCAGTGGGGTTGCGAAATGAGATTAAGTATGATGCTAATCTTTGCTATTCTCACTAACCTGACCTCCTGAACTATGACATTTTTGCCCCTTTTTTTGTACCTGGATTGAACCCACGCCCTCATGCATGCTAAGTATGTGCTCTATCCACTGAACTACCTCACCTGTCCCATGTCTTCATCATCTTTGTATTCTAGGGCCTAGCACATTGGTAGGTATACAGTACATATCCATAGTGCATGGTGAACAAACAGTAATCCAACCTTCCCTCCTGATACCTCCCAGTGGACATCAGACCTCCCTTAAAATGTTAGAAACTCTTCTCACCCATGCTCTTATGCTGCCATTTCTCCCCCTAGAGCAGGCTGCCCGCCTGAAGAAACTACAGGAGCAAGAGAAACAACAGAAAGTGGAGTTTCGTAAAAGGGTAAGAACAATTGCAGAGCTCCAAGGTAGCCTCAGGAAGGACTTCCAATGAGTTAGAAGTGGAAAAATAAGGACGCAGTTTTTGTGTTTTGTTTTATTTTATATTTGTTTGTTTTTGTTTTTAAATGTCTCAAGAAAAGTGATCTGGCCAGAGCAGTGACACAAGCGGTAGGGCGTGCACTAACCTAGGACAGACCGGGGATTAATCCCCTGGCATACCATATGATCCCCCAAGCCAAGATCCATCTCTGAGCGCATAGCCAGGAATGTCACCGGGTATGGCAAAAAAAAAAAAAACAAAATAAGAAAAAAGAAAGGTGGTCTGGAAGCCAGTATCATAGAAGCTGAGAAAGATGGGGAGGCAAAGGCTGTTGGCCCAGCTGGGGAGAGGGATATTGGGATAGAACCATCATCTCATATCTTCTCTTTTCTCTCTCCAAAGATGGAAAAAGAGGTATCAGATTTCATCCAGGACAGTGGGCAGGTCAAGAAAAAGTTTCAGCCAATGAACAAGATAGAGAGGAGTATACTGTAAGTGTCTAGGGTGCAAGAAGTGGGTGGCCTATGAAGGGCTAAGGTGGGAGTGTGAGGGGCAGGGGGCACATAAATAGGCCAACAAGAATACTTGAGTGAAGGGAATTAGGACATTTGTGCCTTCACATACTCTTTTTCTTTCCGCTCTCCCTTCCCAGACATGATGTAGTGGAAGTGGCTGGCCTGACATCCTTCTCCTTTGGGGAAGATGATGAGTGTCGCTATGTCATGATCTTCAAAAAGGTGAGGCCTGATTTTCTCATTCTCTCTCTCCTTCCAGCCTTTTCAAGAGAGGAATGAGATAAATCATGTATTTGGAACCTTGATCCCATCATTCCCTTCTTCCCCAGGAGTTTGCACCCTCAGATGAAGAACTAGATTCCTATCGCCGTGGTGAGGAGTGGGATTCCCAGAAGGCTGAAGAGAAACGGAAGCTGAAAGTGAGTTATGCCTGGCAGTCCGCAGACTCCAGGAAGGGTTGGGGTCAGGCACTTAAGCGTCTGTGTCCCATCTATCTGTGCCTCTAGGAGATGGCACAGCGACAAGAAGAGGAGACAGCTCAGCAGGGACCGGTAGTGGTGAGCCCTACGAGTGACTACAAGGACAAGTACAGCCACCTTATTGGCAAGGGGGCAGCCAAGGATGCAGCCCACATGCTACAGGCCAACAAGACCTACGGCTGTGGTGAGGCCACAGTGGGAGACTGGGGAGGTTTAAGGGAAAGGAGCATATAGCATGGGGAGGGGAGAGAAGGGGAGGCTACAGTGCAGGGCTCCTAGGCCCTCCCCACCCTCCCCTCTGCCCCCCAGTGCCTGTGGCCAACAAGAGGGACACACGATCCATTGAAGAGGCCATGAATGAGATCCGAGCCAAGAAGCGTCTGCGGCAGAGTGGGGAAGAATTGCCGCCTACCTCCTAGGAGCCCCAGCTCCCTTTGACCCCTGGGCAGGGGAGGAGAGGGATAAAGCTGCTATTAGAACCCATCTTGAAGTCCCACCTCTTAACCACTTTCAACTGTGGTTACTCAGACTGGGAGAAGCAGATGTTTGTCACTTTTGGATCTTAGGTGAGTGAATGACTGAGTGACTGATCTTGTGTGTGTGTAAGTTTGAAAGGATAGGTGGGTATTTAATCTGTATTATTCTCAGTTCTCCTTGGAATTTTCTTCCCTGTGAAACTGGGCTACTTTACATTTAATAAACAGTTTGACCCAATGTCTTGATTAATTTTAACAGAGAGAAATGGATCACAGGAAGGCAGATATCTTCTGGTTAAATACTGTACACTGTTTGTAGGGCCAGAGTCATAACAGTAAGCAGGGAGGGAGGGCACAATTGCCTTGCACTCAGTTGACTTGACTTTGATCCCCAGCACCCCATAGGCTCCCTTGAGCTTGACAGGAGTTATTTTTGAGTTTTTGAGAAGTGATTTTTGAGAAGCCCTGAGCATTTCTGGATGTGGCCCCATGTGGCCCCCAAAACCATATTTATGTATTTATTTTGGTTTTTTGGGTCACACCCGGCAGCGCTCAGGGGTTACTCCTGGCTCAACGCTCAGAAATTACTCCTGGCAGGCCCAGGGGACCATATGGGATGTCAGGATTTGAACCACCGTCCTTCTGCATGCAAAGCAAATGCCTTACCTCCATTTATCTCTCGGGCTCCCCCAAAACCATATTTAAAAAACAAAACAAAATATGTTTGCATAAGGGTCGGGCGTGGCGCTGGAGGTAAGGTGCCTGTCTTGCTTGCACTAACCTAGGACGGACAGCAGTTCAATCCCCCGGTTTCCCATATGGTCCCCCAAGCCAGGAGCGACTTCTGAGCGCATAGCCAGGAGTAACCCCTGAGTGTCACTGGGTGTGGCCCAAAAACAAAAACAAAAAAAATGTTTGCATAGGTCAAAGCCAAATATCAGCACTTTATTTTTGTTTTTGGGCCACACCCAGTGGTGTGTGCTATCACTCTGGTCCCAGATACTAGCACTTTCATACAGATTTATGAGACAATATTTTGTTTGTGGCGGCAGGGATCAAAATCAAGGACCTGACATATGTAAGACAATGAGTGTGCCACATCCTGACTTAAACACAAAAGTGCATTTATAAGTTTCAGGGGGAGGTAAGTTTGGGCCATATCAAGTGGTACTCAGAAAATACTGGCTCTGGGGCCAGAGAAATAGCACAGTGGTAGGGCGTTTGCCTTGCATGCAGCCGATTCAGAATGGACGGTGGTTCAAGTCCCCACATCCCATATGGTGTGTTTCGTAGTCCCCACAACCCCCACCATGCCTGCCAGAGGCGATTACTGAGCATTGAGCCAGGAGTAACCTCTGAGCGCCACTGGGTGTGACCCAAAAACAAAACAAAATACTGGCTCTTTGTTCAGGGGATCTCTTCAGGAGGTGTTCTGGGGACTATATGTGATGCCACAGAATGAATGAGGTTCTGCTAATACAAGGCAAGTACCTCAAATCCTATACTATACAGGGGTCCTAAAACTTTTTAAACAGGGGCCCAGTTCACTGTCCCTCAAACCACTGGAGGGCTTGACTATAGTAAAAACAAAAATTACGAACAAATTCCTATGCACACTGCATACATCTTTTGTTTTTGTTTTTGTTTTTGGGCCACACCCGGTGACGCTCAGGGTTACTCCTGGCTATTCGCTCAGAAGTCGCTCCTGGCAGGCACGGGGGACCATATGGGGAACCGGGGGATCGAACCACAGTCCGTCCTAGGTTAGCGCAGGCAAGGCAGGGACCTTACCTCCAGTGCCACCGCCCGGCCCCCCATACATCTTATTTTGATGTGAAGAAACAAAACAGGAACAAATACAGTATGTGGCCCACGGGCCGTAGTTTGAGGACCACTGCTGTATGACCTCCTTTAGACTTTCTAAGTATAATCAGTGGGCCAGAGCAATAGTACAGTGGGGAGCATGCTTATCTTACATACAGCCAACTTAGATTTGATCCCTGACATCCCATATGATCCCTGATCACAGCTGGGGGTAAGGTCTTAGCACCACTGGGTGTGGCCTCCCCAAAAAATTAAATGCAATTACTAGAGTTAAAGCAGCTTTCCTTGAATCCTTGCTTTAGCAATCACTTTTTTGATATTTGATAGTTTAAAATATTGTACAGCTACTATTTGAATATAGAAAATATTTGTGAATACAGGGCTGAAGTGATAGTGCAGTGGAAGGGCGTTTGCCTCGCACGAGGCTGATCCAGGAAGGACCTTGATTCAATTCCCGCCGTTCATATGGTCCCCCAAGCCAGGAGCGATTTCTGAGTGCATAGCCAGGAGTAACCCCTGAACGTCACCAGGTGTGGCCCAAAACTCAAAAAAAAAAAAAAACCGGGGCCCGGGAGATAGCATGGAGGTAAGGCGTTTGCCTTTCATGCAAAAGGTCATCGGTTTGAATCCCGGTGCCCCATATGGTCCCCCGTGCCTGCCAGGAGCAATTTCTGAGCGTGGAGCCAGGAGTAACCCCTGAGCGCTGCCGGGTGTGACCCAAAAACAAAAACAAAAACAAAGAAAAAAAGAATACTTGTTAAAAAAAAAAAAAAACCACCTGAAAAGTGAGTCCCCATATAATTCAGTAATATCACTCTTAGGGATATCCCCTTAGAACACAAAAACACAATACAAAATTGCCCTCTGTACTCCTATATTCATTACATAACTATAATAGCCAGAATCTGAAAACAACCCGGTTGCCCAACAACAAATGAGTGGCTAAAGAAACTGTGATCCATGTACACAGTGGAATATGCAGCCGTTAGGAAAAATGAAGTCACGAAATTTGCCTATACATGAGTGGACATGGAGTAACCCCTGAGCATCACTGGGTGTGGCCCAAAAACCAAAGAGTGTGTGTACATGAGTGGATATGGAGTAACCCCTGAGCATCACTGGGTGTGGCCCAAAAACCAAAGAGAGAGAGAGAGAGAGAGAGAGAGAGAGAGAGTGTGTGTGTGTGTGTGTGTGTGTGTGTGTGTGTGTGTGTGTGTGGCGCGCGTGAATGACAAGCATCCA
>PVKC010037833.1:0-12899 GCA_004027635.1 Crocidura indochinensis
CCGTAGTTTGAGGACCACTGAATTCTAAATCAATAAATAAAGCCTTAAACAGGTCTGAATCTCACTCATTAATTTGTTATAGATGGTATGTTCTTGTGGGCCCTGTGGTACAGGAATGTTTTGTGTATGAAATTCAATCAATAACAATTTTTAAAACACAGTGACTAAAATTATATATAATTATACATATTTATATGCAAATATATAATATAAAATATTATATGTTGCTATTATATTTATAATAAACATCAAATTATATATAGAAGTACATGGTTTGGGTCTGACAAATTATATATAATATATAAGTATACATATATAATATATATCAGTAGATCTTAGAAAAGCATGTTTATTTACTATAAAAGAGTCTCTCCCTTTATGTCTTAAATAAAGAATCCATGGATACAGACACTATCTTTGTGCATATACCACGTGTTCACTTTCCTTCTTCTCTTCCTATCTCTGCTTTTAGTCTGACCCCTAGAATGGCCAGTTGTTGCTTTACAGAGAGAAGCACCAAGGTCATATTAAAGCATATTAAAAGCAACAGGTAACATGGAACTAAAAACTCATTCACAAAAAACTAAAAATCTTTCAGTTGGGATGTCTAAAAGAGTCACTTTCAACTAAGCTAAGAACTACAGAGGAGTCCTTAGTTGGTTCTATTTAACACCAAGTCTGCTAGGCGATCCTCCCTTTTGCCCTAGACAGGCTATCCAAGGCTAGGATGAGAACTCAATTCAGAGTATTTCTCAATTCAAAAAGGAACCATATGGTTATCCCAATGAAAAAAAACACAACTTTCTGCTTACCCCAGAATAATAACTTCAAAGATATATTTCATGCTTCCTGATTCCACAGTCATGCAGTGATGATAGATCATAAAGAAGAAATCAAAACCACATGATATTCCCATGCAGCAAAATAAACAAAATTACTACATTAATGTTGGATCCAGGAAATCAGGGAGCTGGTTTTTTTTTTTTAGACCCCAAGCTTGTTGGCCCCCAATAGAGGCTAGGCTTTCTAGCCTCTCCTCCTCACCTATAACACTTAAAAAGACAGTGTTAGGGTTATTTAGCATGTTTCTTACCAGGATCTCTGCTAGGATGCAATGCTACTTCTGCCCACATTGAAGCGTTTTACTGATTTTTGAAAATATATTTTTTTTGTTTTTTTTGGGGGGTCACACCAGGCAGTGCTCAGGGGTTACTCCTGGCTCCATGGTCAGAAATTGCTCCTGGCAGGCACGGGGGACCATCTGGGGCACCAGGATTTGAACTGATGACCTTTTGCATGAAAGGCAAATACCTTACCTCCATGCTATCTCCCAGGCCCCGATTTTTGAAAATATTTTTATGGTGAAGTTTAGAATACTTTTTTTGTCTGTGTTTCATTTTGCCTTGGTTTTTGAGCCACACACAGCAGTACTCATTGGTTACTCCTAGTTCTTCGCCCAGAAATTATTCCTGCCAGGACTATATGAGATGCCGGGGATTACTGATTAACCTGTTAGGACCGTGTGCAAGGCAAATACCTTACCTGCTGTGCCACAATAGTTCATTTCTTTTGTAGTTTCATCCAAATACTCCAAAGATTAAGCACAGACAGGATTACTGTCCTGCAGTAGTGTGAGGACCAGGCCACTCTACCTATTACAACTATAACCAACTATAACAAATTAATTACTTAAGACAACACAACCTTATTACCTTAGAAGTTTAAGATTCACTGGGGTGAAATCAAGGTGTTGGGGGTTTCCCTATGCTCAAGATCCAGAAGTCATTTACGTTTGCTTGATTGGTGAAATCAAGGTGTTGGTAAGCCTATCTTTCTTCTGAAGGGCCTACAAAAGTATCTATTTCCTTTTTTTTTATCAATTTCTACCAGGTGTTCGCATTCATTTTTTGATTCCTAACCCTTTTTCTCTCTCTTCATAATGAGTAATGGTGTTTGGATCTTTGACACAGCTATCTTCCTTAATCTCTCTTATATGTTCCTTTTCTACTCATTAGTTTCCTCATGATTATATTAGACCTATTTAGATAATCTTCATATTCTAAAATCTAATGAACTGCAACTAAACTTTACTGCAAGTTTAATCCTCCTTTAGCCCTATAACCTAAAATAATCATAAGCTCCAGTGATGAGAACATGGACATGTTTAGGGAAAATACTGTTATTATGTGCTTTAGGACTACTGATATCTAATCAGTAGAGGATAGAGATGCCGATTAATGTCCCTGCACAGGATCACCTATTCACAAGAAATTATATGACACAAAATATCAGTAGTCCCTAGCCAATAAAATCTATTATAGCCAAATACTTCACTAGAATTTAGTTGGTTCTCATGTACCGTTAGGTCATTTCCTCAGAGGCTGACTGTAGAACTTTTAGAGATCAAAAAGAAACTTTGACCTACAATTAAGGAGGAATGTCACAGCATCCTTTTAAATATTTAAAATCATCCTCTTTGATTCTCAGTTAATTTGCAGAAAATATACACAAATTTAGAAGTCCTAGCAGTAGAAACCACACCCCACAAAAGCTATAATATGAGTCACAGAACTTGGAATTTCTGGACATGTGGCTATGACAAAACTAAATTTTTTTCAGTACTGTCATCTCAGTGGAAAGCACCAATTTAGACATTAATATGAGTTTAAAGTAATCTAATGTTTGGTAACAAAACAAATAAAATCAACTAGCAACAAGTCACTTAGCAAATGTTCTTACAGTGATTTAATGACCTAACTGCATGATCATTAATTTTCACAAATTTTCTTATTAAAAAATAAGAAAATGTTACGTAAAAATTAATTTTATGAGCACTTACTTATAAACAAGCAATATAAAATATATTAGTTTGTGCCTGTGGGGGGGCACGCTTGGGAATGGTTGGGAATCTAAGGACATGGTCCTGGGAATTTTACATTGGTGGTAGGACTGGTCTTGGAACAAATGTATTATGACCAACTATGTAATATATGCTCATTAAATAAAGTAATTAAATGAATATAAATAAAATATAAAAATCTCTTCTTGTTCTAAAAAATTTATTTACACAAACTTAAAAAATACCATAAAGGTATCTGTCTATTGAAGGCACACAAAAAAGTAAAATATAAATCATTTTTCACTTTTATAGACGGTTTCAAATAACTGAAAATGATTCCCTAAAACATTGGGGTTTTTTTTTGTCCCAGAATTCCTTGAATTAGCATACCTAAAGTGACTCATTTCCTCATATCATTTCTTCTCTCCCTCAAAAAAATAGATCTATTATTAATTGCTAAAAATTACCAGTAGATCTCAGCCCCCAAACAAAATGCCCTCTTCATCCCCCTGGGTTCCTCTGTGTATTTAAAGGGGTCATGCACTTTGCTGATAAGACTTGCACTGTCTGAAGCTGACCAGAAAGAAAATACTCTGCTCAATCTAAGTCCTGTAAAAGATGATTCCCACTAAAAACAATTTCCTCCCTGTCCTGTAGTCATATTTGCTCAATTTGTTTTCATGTCATGGGAATCCTAATGATTCTGCTCATTTTGTGGGGATTTTCTGCAAAGATTAACAGGCAGGGTTATATGATATCAATTTTGTTTCATGCTGACAAAGGAATCCATTTTCTCTCCCTCCTCAACCGAAATGATGAACAGAAAAATGGTGGTATCTGGACCATATAAACATGCACATATAAACCATGTAAAAGTGGGAAAATTCTTGTTACTTTCTTCACGCAATGCTTAAGCAATATCTCTGATCAATTATATAGCATATTTAGTTAAGTTTGCCCACCTCTGCCTCAAAGTACATTAAGAATGTCTCCAGTCAAACCCTGATACAACATGCCAGGATTTCACCATTCCTCTTACAACTGGTATGTGGGGGGGTCACTGAGCGGGGAAGCTAGCCAACAAACCCCCTGTACTGAACACTAGTGCAGGGGGATAGGACCCCCCCCCCAAGCCAGACCAGGCCTTCAGGGCAAGGCCTGGCAACTGGGTCTCTGGGGGTGGGGGAAAGGGAAACCAGATCCTTCAATCACCATAAATGGGGCTGTGCGGTGGACCCCCTTGCAGGGGGAGTCCTTTCCCACTAGTCCTCATTTTCAAAACCGTGCAGGCACGTTAGACAACTATACTTTTTAACCATCATTTCACAATGCTCATAATTTTAGACTATTGTTAGAAAAGGAAATGGAATTCCTTTCAAGGATAATACTCGAATAGATCTCTAAAGTCTGTCAATATGTGTGTGTGAGTTTCTATATAGTGGTCTTCTTTCTGACTATGCCAAACTAAACTATAAACAATCCATCTCTATTGTGTATATAGCCCCTCTTATTACCCCTCCCCCAACTTAGAATAACTTCTACTCTCTCATCCCCCAATCCTGATCCATTATCCTTCCTTATTTAACCCTCTTTACCCTCAGTCCTTAAATTCTTAGGCACTAAGACTGACTTCCTGCCCCAACAAACAATCACCCAGCTCCTAAACAAAAAGACACCCTCTCAGTCCCAAATCTCGTGCCCTGGGAAGAAACTACAACCAACACGCCTGCTGACTCATGCTATATGGCCCTCCTCACCCCCCTCAAAATGAGGACTGTTGCATGGTACCAGATTCAGCTCCAGAAAGACTCCCAGCTCAAAGACACTACCTGATCCCGTAATGCTGCAAATCATGTCTCAAACTCAAAACTAAGGTGTGTAATAAAGAAGTGCCTTAAATTTCATACCCACAAGAATGTCTCAAAAGACCCAATTGGGAGGCCTATACTGCCTTTTTATGTTTAATATCATTATAATAATGAATCTTAGGATGCTTATTCCCAAAAATTAAGATAGCCTCCTCCATCACTTGTTTTCTTCAATTACTTTTTTTAATTCAGTTTTATTTGTTCTACTATATACATTCATACATACATACATACATACATACATACATACATACATACATACATACATATTTTCTTTATCCTCACCAGTTTTGTTTCTGCTTAGGACAAAAACCGTGAAGAAAAAATCTTGCCTAGGATAAAAGCTCAGGTCAAAACCAGAGCACAGAGCCTGTAGTTTTTACCCACAATAGCACCAGCAATACAATATGACACCATATGCATTTGTATAAATACAGTAAAAAAGGGAAACCATATACACAGAAACAAGTTCTTATCTTCTAGGGATAAGAACTCATACTTTTTATAAAACAGGGGTGCATCCCATCCTGAACATGAGTCATGTGGATACAACTCAGTCCCGTGAGATTGGACAATGTTAGTCCAACTCCGAACCCCAGATCCAAGACATAGAAATGATACAGTTCCCTGCAACAACATTAGAATCAAACTCCACTGGGAAATTTCTAACATCACTCTGGCACCAACTTGCACCAGTTCTGATATGACATCCTGACAATAAGGAAACGACAACTTGATATAAGAGCAGGTTGTCCTATCACATCACCTAACGGTAAGAGGAAATAAGAAAACATGGTGTCCTTTGATATATGCAAGAATCAGAGCACTAACTACAGAAGACTGACTGTGACAACCATGACTGGGCTGAAATTATCCTGGGACCAATAAGAAAAACCTTATCCTAGGGTGTAGCCTAGGACTTTTACAAAATTCAAGATCTCTAAATACACAAACTCGACTTAAACAGAGACTGAGTATAACTTTTGTAACCATGAGGAAAACTCTATCCTAGGCTCCGACCTAGAATCTGAGCAAAAAGGACCACTCATTACAGAAGACTGATTACAACAACAATGATGGAACAGAACTTCTAGAATTGTAAAGACTTTATCCTAGATCTTGTTCTATGACCAGTGCAAATCTCTAGCTGTAGAGGACTGATTTTATCATCCACAACTGAGCAGAAAGTTTCCTGGCACCACAAAATGGACCTTGGGGTGTGGTAATGAGCATGTATGGAGCCAGTAGTTGTTCCCATGACACTATGCTTCCAGGGTAGAGAAACCCTGAATCTCTTAGACCAGTGGTCAGCAACCTGCGACTTACGAGCTACATGTGGCTCTTTACACTTTTAATTTGACTCTTCTGTGCACCAGGCAGCCACTTCAGAGTCAGGACTCTGCTCCTAGCCTGTCAGTGCATGCCCTGTGTGACTCTCAAAATAAATTTCAATCATGGTTTTGGTGAGATTTGGCTAAGTTGAAAAAAAAGGTTGCCGACCACTGTCTTAGACCAAGGGAATTCCTTTTCTTAAATTCCTCAATACTTACTGTGCTTATGCAAAAAAAAGGAGGAGCACAAAACCTTGCCACACCAGCACTTTTTTTCTCTCTCTCCTTTTCGCTTTTTTTACTTCTCCTCTTTTCTCTTCATTTTTTTCTTTCTTTTCCTTCCTTTTTCACTCTTGTAGTTATTGGTTGGTAATTCTTTTGCTCCTGGGTGCTTTTTATTTTTTTGGTAGCTGCTGTTTTATTTTTTTCTTTGTTCTCTCCCAGGAGAACCACATAACATGAATAATCTTGTTCTTATATATTGCAGGGGAAAATAAAAATTAACAGTACCAGGACCAAACAGTTATATGAACATTGAGTGGAATTAAAAAACAATCTGACTTAAACATCAAAACTAAAGTCAGCAACAGAAACGATACCCTATCTACAACAAGCTATACACAGAGAAAACAGTTTCACTTGCACTCCAGAGGATAAAGGGGAGACATGGGACACATGCTGGGAAAAGGGGTGAAGGGAGGAGGACAGCTCTGGTGGTGGAAATGGCCCTGATTCATTGTCACCATGTACCTTAAATATTACTATGAAAGATTTTTTATTCACTCTTTGGTCATAATAAAAATTATTATAATAAAAAAGTGGAAAAATGTTCATAAGAGATTCATTTGTGTATATGAACTTGAATTAAATTAAAGTATTTAATAAATTAGTATTTACTATGTAAACTGCTTGAAGAGTTAAAAAAAATCCTGATACAATGTTTGAGATATTTTGTCCAGATACACGATGACTTGGGTCAATACAAGCCACAACTCACACTGTAATTTTTTTTTACTCTTTTTCTAAAATAAATTTGTCACACCCCCATAGACCCTAAAATAGTACCAAGCAAGACAAAAAGCTTGTCCACAGAGACCTCATCTCCACTTTCATAGTATCTCATCTAATAATCTCTCCCACCAATATTATTTATTTTCATATAAACACCTCATCAATAAATACATGATATTTATAATGTACCTGACTATTAACCTTAATTTAGCTAAGTCTCTCATTATCATTTTAGCACATCCCTACAAATAGGTTCTGTAATATTCTCAATCCACAGGTGGAAACATCCAGAGTTGGTCCCAACTGTGAGCTTACATTTAACTGTTAGTAGCAATACTAGGACTGACATCAGGCTGTGTCAGGAAGGCATATCTAAGGTGATGCCATTAACAGAAGGAAAGATGAACTTTCACATCTTGATTCAAGATGTGGGTACCTTTCACATCATTGTTCAATGTGAAGCTTCCTGTCTACCACGTAGAACTACTCAATCACTGGTATCCATGGGCAAATGAATCTTGCAGAAAATTGGGTCCATGGCTCTCATATCAGGCAGTAAAAAGGGGGTAGAGAAAGCCATTTCCACCCAGTCACAAGAGATCTGTAGTTGCTTAGCTACCTAGTGAGTCATCTCCCTCCATAGATCACTGATAATACTTAGAGTAGGAGTAGTTATCCCCACTTTCATTTTCCATTCCAAATTCAGCTTTCACTATATCTAACATTAGTCATCATAACTTCAAAGATGCTGTGCTGGTGAGATTTTCAAATGAAGATGACCAATGTTCAAAATAAATTTGAGGCTTGTAGTGATAACACAGTGGGTAGGGTGTTTGCTTATACTAGGTGGACCTAAATTCAATCCCAGGCTTGCTATATGCATCCCTCCACAACCTGCCTGAAGTAATTTTTGTGCATGGAGCCAAAAGTATTCCCTGAGCTCTGCTGGATGTGACCAAAAATTAGTTTGAACTGCTGAGTATAGTACACTTACAAGTGATTTTTTGTCTATCATTGAAACTCCACAACTAACTGAAGATGTTTCTCAAATGAATATGCAGATACAAAAAGACCTGTTATAACAAATTTGAGCATCTGTATATTTCTATTTTTTTTTTTTTGGTTTTTGGGCCACACCCAGTGATGCTCAGGGGTTACTCCTGGCTATGTGCTCAGAAGTCGCTCCTGGCAGGCACGGGGGATCATATGGGAACCGGGGAATCAAACCGTGGTCCGTCCTAGGCTAACGCAGGCAAGGCAGCAGGCACCTTACCTCCTGCGCCACCTCCTGGCTCCCTATTTCTATATTTTTTAGTGTTCCTAACTAGTTCTCTTTATAGGTGTGAAGAGACAATTATACTCAGGTTTTCAAATATAGGGCAGTTTTCCTAGGGAGACTGTGTTCTAAACTTCACCCTTTGCATTTTTCAAGGTTGACTCTATAATGGTCCACTAGTAGGAGTTACTACTATCACAACATCTTTGAAATTATCTTAATTCATTCCTCTTCTTTTTAACCACTTTGACAAGTAGGGCAGGTGAGTATCATTTCATACTTGGGATTTTTTTTTTTTTTTGGTTTTTGGGCCACACCCAGTGACACTCAGGGGTTATTCCTGGCTATGCGCTCAGAAGTTGCCCCTGGCCTGGGGGACCATATGGGGCACGGGGGATTGAACCGAGGTCCGTCCAAGGCTAGCGCGGTAAGTCAGGCACCTTACCTCCAGCGCCACCGCCCGGCCCCAAATACTTGGGATTTTTAAGGCAGAGGAAAAGCCTCAATTATTCTTGGTGTTTCTAAACGTACAATGGGTAAAATGTTGGCCTGAAAGTCATTATAGGCTCTAAAGGCATCTTAACAGTAAGGTAAGAGTCACTTATGACCACTTTCTACTATATGTGTCTGTTTCAGAACCTTACACAGCCAAACTCATGTTCTGGTGATAGATAGCACCTGATTTTCTTCTGGGGAAATACCTTCTCTTCCAGAGTCAATCATCATGGGTTAAAGAGGAAAGTGACCTCACCTTCCCAATGAATATATTCTAGCCCTCTACCCCTCCCCAATAGTAACAGTTCAAATAATCATGAAGATGTAAATCAAACAACAATAAGGTAGCATCTCATACCAGAGAATGGCACACATCACAAAAAAACAAGAACAAACAGTGCTGGCATAGATGCAGAGAGAAAGGAACTCTCATTTACTGCTAGTGGGAATGATGTCTAGTCTATCCTTTCTAGAAAATAATATGGATGGATATTCCTCAAAAAATTTTTTTGAACTCCCCTATGATACATCAGTAACACTCCTAGGGATATACCCTAGAAACACAAAAACACAATACAGAACACCCTCACTATTTCCAATACCAGAATCTGCAAACAACCCAGGAGCCTGAGAATGGATATGTGGCTAAAGAAAATCTGGTACATATATATAATGGAAAACATATGCAGCCATTACGAAAAATGAAGTCATGAAATTTTCCTATACATGGATGGACTCATATGTTGAGTAAAATGAGTCAGAAGAATAGACAGAGAATAGTCTCATTCATCAGTGGGATATAAAAGAAATAAAAGACAGTATGCCAATAATATCCAGATGAGGGTTGAAAGAAACAGATAATTGGAGGCAATGATAAAGGAAATGAGAGAATCACCAGCCATTGAGTATAAAAATCCATGGATGAAAAAAAATCAACCAACTTAAAGAAGAATTGTTGCAGAACATGAGAGATTCCATACAAATGGAATTACAGGAAATAAAATTCACCATAAAAAGCCATACGAGCAGAATTACACAGCTGGAGAAGTACATAGAAGAACTCATAGAAAAACTGCAAACAAAAAATGACCAAGAAGTCAACAAGGAAATAAAAGGGAAAGCACTGGAAGAAAAAGTCCAGCATTTAATGAACAAAGACAAGAGAAATAATCTAATAACTGTAGGTATCCCGAAAGGGAGGAAATAGGGAAAGGGGAAGCAGACTTATACTATAGGGCCTACTCATCGAACACGTTCAAGCTAACTAACAATCTCTTGCTCTTTCCCCTCTCTTCTCACGACACTTTTTTTCCTTTTCTCTCCTCTTTCCTCCCTCTCCTACCTTTTCCTCCTCATTATCATCAATGTAATCCATATCAAATAAAAACCACAGGTTGCTTCCTTTATAGGAAAGGAAAGCTGATATATAAGGTGCTGCAGACAATACTGCTAAGGGTAAACACCTATATAGATAGACAACACTAACACAATGCTTACTACTCGAGATGCAAAACCTATTATGTATCCAAATCTTGATCTATTACTTTCTTTACCAGACACTTACTATATTTACCTATCTTTCTGTACTCAGCTTAGTTCTTACCTTCCCCACCTCTTCTTATTAATATATACCTAAGCTAATGTCTAAATGTGCATATGTGGGCAAGAGCACAAAGAGATAGGAATCTTCCTTGAGAGCCAAACCCAAAATATAAACAACCCATACATATAGCCTATATAGCCCCTCCCATATATTAACCTCTCCCCCCTTCAGAGATCCAACTATCCCCTCACCTCAATTCCACTTCCTAATTTCCAACCTTATTTAAACCCTTCACCCTCAAGTCTTAGTCCATTAATCATCAAGTCCAACCTCCTACCCCAACGAACCAGTAACAAGCACTCAAATGAAGAGACACCCATCCAACCCACATCTCGTTCCGGGCAAGAAAATACAACCAACACCCGACTGGCTCATGCTATGTGGTTCTCCTTGTCATCTCCCCCTAACTTGGCCCGTGGCTTGATACCGGACTTAGGCCAAAAGGATTCCCACTGCAAGAACTCTACCCAAGACCTCCCTGCAGCAAATCTTTGCTAAATCTCAAGAAGCCCAGGGTGTGTGTGAAAAGATGCCCGGAAGCCCACACCCCACAAGAAAATCTCAAAAGACAATGGGAAAGCCTATACTTTCATAATAAGCATAAGATCTATATAACACTACCTTTTAACCTGGTTTTCCCCAAATGTAAGGTAATGTCTGCATCACTTTGCTCCTTTAATTACTTTTTTACTTAATTTTTAAAAAAAAATCTTTTTTCTTTATATATATATGTGAGCATATATATCTATATATTGTATTATTATTTGTCCTATATATGTTTTCTTCTCTTTCCACCCTCAAATGCACCAGCAATATAATGTAGTACCACTTCTTCCTGCCAAGGCATACTAAAAAAAGGGGGAAATCTCACGTTAATAAACAAGCTCTTATCTACTAGAGATAAGAAGTCTTACTTTCTTACAACACAGGGACATCTCCCACCTTGATCACATGTCATGTGTACCCAACTTAGACCCCAGGCGATTAGACACCGACCATCCAGCCTTGACTCCTGGATCCCAGACATAGAAATGACACAGTTCTCCACAACAGCTCCAGGAACCAAATCCCTTCCAGGGCACCCTTAATACTACTCTGACACCAATATGTGCCAGTTCTAAAATGATATCCTGAAAAAGAGGAAATGGGAACAACTTCATCTAAGAGCAGGTTGTCCTACCTCACCAGCCAACAATAAGACAATATCAAAAGACTTGTCACCCCTTGAGCTGTGCATAAGCCAAGATCGCTATCTACAGATGACTGGTCATTACAACCATGACTGGACAGTACGCATCCTAGGACCAACAACAAAGCTCTAGCTGACATTTTGGTTTACGATCTGTACAAAAACAAGATCTCTAATGCCAGAGATCTGATTGAGACAATCACAACTGAACGGTACTTCTGGAAACATAATGAAAGACTATATTCTTGGCTCCATCCTAGGAGCAGTGCAATGAACATGACCACCAACTACAGAAGACAGATTAAAAAGACACGGAAGGAACAGAACTCCTAGAACCACAAAGAAAGGCTTCATAATAAGCTCCAATCCTTGACCTGTGCAGCTACCAAGATCTCTAGATACAGAGGTCTGATTTTATCGCGCATGACGAAGCAGAAGTCTTCCATACACCACAAAAGCACCAAGGGGAGAGCAAATGAACAGACAAGGAGTCTACAGTCAATCCCATGACACTATATGATACAGGGTGGAGAGACCCTGTATCTGCTAGGCCAAGGGAATTCTCTCTCTAATGCCCCTAATTTTTTTCCTGTGCAGGAAAAAAAAAAAAAACAGGGGAGGCGGCACAAAATAGTTTCTTTTTTATCTATTTATCTACTTAGTTTTTATTTTTATTTTTATCCTTTTTGACTTCTTTGTTTTGGTGTAGATATTGAAGTTGATGTCTCCAATCTTATTTTATGTTATTTCATCTTTCTCTTTCTTTTTGCCTTCTGGTATGGTTTTATTTCAGGACCAAGACTATTAAGTGGTGCTGTAATGCTCACTGGATATTTTATTCAATATTTCTTTCTGTATTGTTGTGGTATTTCAATTCTTTTTTTTCCTGTCCTCTCTCAAACTGAGGTTTAGAGCCTCTAGAAGGACTACACCCATTTTTGGCTTATTTGATTTTTACCCCACTTTATTGCTTTTCCTTTCTTCAAACAAAACCACATAACTGGAACTATCTAGTTCTTCCTCTCAAACAGAGGGAGAAATAAAGGAGGATACCAGGACCAACCAGATATATGATCACTAAGTAGTAAGCTAGACACAGAGGGGTTCACTTATTCTAGCAGCCCAAATGATGAGGGTGGGGGATATGGGATGCAGGATGGGAACGGGGGTGGAAGGAGGGCAAATTTGGTGATGGGAATTCCCCTGATTCAATGTTAATATGTACCTAAAATACTACTGTGAAAGATATGTAAGCCAATATGGTCAAAATAAAAATTATAAAAAAAA
>PVKC010037834.1:0-12889 GCA_004027635.1 Crocidura indochinensis
GCAGGATGTGTCATGGATAGGGTGTCCCTGCTTTTATTTTTATTTTATTTTACTTTTACTTAACGCTCAGGGTTTACTCCTGGCTATGTGTTCAGAAGCTGCTCTTGGCTTGGGAGACCATATGGGACGCCAGGGGATTGTACCGCAGTCCATCCAAGGCTAGCACAGGCAAGGCAGGCACCTTACCTCTAGCGCCACCACCTGGCCCTGTGTCCCTGCTTTTAGGCCAAAGGTTTTTCCTTTCTATTTTCCCCAACTCTTTTGTACCTATGCAAAAAAAAAAAGAAGAAGAAAAAAAAAACCTGACCTCTCCCCACATCTCTTTTTTTCTTTTGTTTTCTCTTCTTTTTTAATTTTAAAAAAATTTTTGTAAATAGGAGCTCCTGACTTTTTCAAAGAACTTGAGACATGGATTACTTTGTTTTACCTCATATTTCTGCATTTTTTTCTTTTTTTGTTTTGTTTTGTTTTGTTTTTGGGTCACACCCGGCAGTGCTCAGGGGTTACTCCTGGCTCCATGCTCAGAAATTGCTCCTGGCAGGCACGGGGGAACATATGGGGCACCGGGATTCGAACCGATGACCTTTTGCATGAAAGGCAAACGCCTTACTTCCATGCTATCCCCGGGCCCCTGCATTTTTCTATAAAACTAAAATGAAAGAAATAAAGGCTTGGAGCCAGGGGCCAAATGATCTCAGATGCATTGGTAAGGGAAAAAAAGGAGAGAACTAAATATTCAAGCCAAAGTCAACAACAATAGAATCATGAGACCTAAACTTTCATAATCTAAACTTAAATGGGACTGATATACTGGGAGGTTAGGGGCCAAAGAATGGTGATATAGGATGTACTCTGGGATTATTGTTGGAAAAGAGTCTACATATGGTATATCTGAATGTATATCTGAAATTAAACTATGAAGGACTTTGCAGATCACACTTGTTTCAACAAAATAAAATAAAACCATAGAGAGACAGACTAAAAGTTTCTCTAAATTTTATTAAACAAGCAATGGCTCTGAGTCCATCTATAATTAGCTAAAAATTAAAAGGTCTGGATACACAAGGTACTTTGCTATCAGTACTATATTTCTCCTTATTTTCTTTAGTTATTAGAAAATTTACCAGCCTGAAAGAAATCAGAAATTCAAAAAAATCTAATAGTCATTCCAAAACCAACTTTACTTTCTCCTGTGGATTGAATACTTTTCTCTTAGAGATCATGAAAAATGACTCAGAATTCAGGGAGCATACAATGAATATTCAAGCACCTAACTTTTGAATTTATAAGGCTCCTCATGCGCCCCTAGAATTGCTCCGATGTACCTTAGTCATGCATATAGGCATTCAACTATGTGACTAGCTAGAGTATCACTGAAAGTGATCTTGGAAGCCCTTCATCAAAATTTAGGAGTTTTTCCTCAAGAAAAGGAGTTTTATTTTATAACAGACACACTGAGAAGATCTGAAGTGGTAATACTACTGATCTCATTCTTAAATCCTAATTTTAAAGAATATTTTGTGTTCTATACTCAGCTGTACTCAGTGTTCACTTTTGTCTCTAAGCTCAGAGTTCAATCCCCTCATGTGTTTCAGAGGAACACGTGAGATGCGGGAATTGAACCCATGTCTGCTGCATGCATGGTACATGTCTTACCTACTGTATTATATCTTCCCAGAGACTATTCTTGATAGACTAGAACTACGTGTAAGTCAGCTGTTAAGTGAATTTTAACATTTAAATGATACCTAGTACTCAATGAAAGATAAATTTAGCTAAGTCTATAGTGTTACCTATTTATAATATTTATGATAATATTCATTAAGACATTTAAGAGCATTGTATACCTTTAATAAAATAAATCTTAATATAATATTTTATAAGGAATTCAATGGTGGTCACCACTGCTTGATCCCTTGCAAAGAGTGATCAAATCGATTGGCAAGCACACATTCACATAGGGAAACTACTGAAGCACAATGTTACTTCCAGATCATGCTAAAATTGGTCTTCATGATATATGCCAACTAAATTCATAGCAGCCAAAAATAATCTATTTAAGCAGAGCCTGCTAATTTCAATTATTAATACAACTTCCAGACATCACTTAAAAAAAAACCTACTCTGAGCGTCTCAATATTACTACAACCAGCAAACAATCATTCTAAAATAAATATCCTACTATTTTAAATTGCTGGCTGCAAATATTTGAATCTCCTCTTTTAGACAGAAGAAATGCAAAGAATTTGCATTCGAATTACATGACTTCTGTGTCTATGTGTCTTTGAGGCCTCTTATGGAGAATTCAGCCTGGTAAAATCATTTTTAATGCTATACTTTTAGCATATTCATTTCCTAATAAAACTCTGTCAAATTATAAATTTAATGCTTATAACTGATGTAGGAAATACCTTTCCTAAAAACTGAGTCATTGTCTCTGAGTGAAACAGCAAACTGGGTTGGCTTGCTGCTTCCTCTGCTCTGCCTTTTTAATCACATTAAGTGGTTAAGATCGGATGATAGCTGACAGCAGTGGAATTTTTGCAATTAAAAGAAAGATGTCCTTAGTGACTATGTATAACCCCATCAGCCAAGTTTCTAATCAGTGAGGAATTTAGGCAAGTTAATTTTATTATCTGCAAGTGTGGTCATTATGTAGTAATCAAACTCAAAATGTATATTATAACCTTGCCAGACAACAGTCTGTAGACAGTATGTAATATCACTCACTACAATTATTATGTTACTTATTTTCCCTTTTAGTAGATTCAGTATTATACTGATATATTACAATGTGTGTTCATCTCTACATAATTGATATAAAATAAATAAACTTTAGAAGCTTATTAGATGTTAGGTATTCCATTTATTTTTAAGCCTACAGCACCCAGTATTCCCAGGTGGTCTCCCATCCAAGGACTAACCAGGCCCAACCCTGCTTACTTCCAAGATCAGACGAAATCAGGCATGTGCAGGGTGGTATGCCCATAGACAAGTGTTAGATATTCTATGGCTAAAATATTTTAGTCGATTTTCACAGATCAATGATAATATATGCTTGGATAATAAACTTTGTAAAGTGTCCACTTTCTTCGTAGAGACAAATATTGAGAGACTACAGAAATAATAATGGTGGCGCTAGTGGTAAGGTGCCTGCCTTGCCTGCACTAGACTAGGATGGACCGCGGTTCGATCCCCTGGCGTCCCATATGGTCCCCCAAGCCAGGAGCGACTTCTGAGCACATAGCCAGGAGTAACCCCTGAGCTTCACCAGGTGTGACCCAAAAACAAAAAAAAAAAAAAAGAAAAAGAAATAATAATGTTTTAGTCAACTATTAAACAACTATTAATTGATTGATCCCTATATAGTGGAACTCTGCATGCAGGAAAGTTTAATTTTATGGCCATTTATTTAAGTTTATGTTCTGATGCACAAATATTCTTCATAGATAGAAACTCAATTAGAGTTGTAGGGGCCTCTTTTAAAACATTCTAATAGCTGTAAAAAGCATTGTCTCTCAAAATAGCTTAATCTGATACTTATTAAACTAAATTACAAAGCAGTTCTCATCCCTGGGGTTCTCATTTGTCAAGTATTCATTAAGAAAATTATTTCTATTGGGTTCTGGGCCCAGATCTCAGCACTTTCCATGCCTATCTGGAATGTACTGTCTAGTGAGAGAGTTAAGTGAATAAGCAGAAAATGACAGAAGATTATTACATCTTTTTTTGTAAATTAAATGAAGAAAACCAATAGCCGTTTAGTGCATTGCAAGTTTTGAGTAATTTAAAACAATACTGAATCACTGGAGATACGATGAAATACTGTAACAGGGAGAAATAACTTAGCTGGGGGAATGTAGGAAGATAATTTGAAAAACATACTAATTATTTAAGCTAATATTTGAAGGAAAACCGGGAATTCATTTAGAAAGCAGGAGGAGAAAGCAACAGTGAATGCATTAGAGACCTTAAATAAAAGCATAGGAAAAGCATGCACATACCTCCCAATTCCTAAAATAACATATAGAATGTCATTGCATGCAAGGGTGGTCTGGTCTGACCAAAAGTGAAAAAAGTAGAAGCTTTATAGGCTTTGCTAAGGGCATTAGATTTCAGCTTAAATGAAATTAGGAATCAACTGTAGTTTTAATGAGGGCAAGAGAAACAAGATAATCAGTCTTTTTTTTTTTCCCCTTATGGCATTTTCAGCTGCCTTATACTTATTTTGGCCCTTCCCTGACTTCTGTAGATCTCAACCCTCTTTCTCATAACTGTAACAAGGAGCCAATAGATGAGCTCATAGGGCAAAGGTGTCAAGCAGACCTTTGCGACATGACATGCGGCTCTTGCTCAATATTTCGGTGCATTGAGTTAGTTCCCCATCAATTGTGAGCTAGTAAATTGGTCTACCCATAATCTTTATAAACCTGCCTAGAGATCAGCACTCAAACTGTTCATTCATAAGTGAAACCTTTAGTGATAGTTTATAATATATAAAGGTAATTTTTTTGTCAGTAGAGGTGACAATTTCCAAATGATACAAAATTCCAGTTGTAAAAGGAGTAAATTATGGACACTTATATATAGCAGGACAATTATATTTAAAATAAAATATTTATACATCCAAAGTTGTTAAGGGTATGAAACTTAAATGTTCTTTCCACAAAGGTAATAAACATGTGATTATATAAGGTGATAGAAATGTTTCTAATGTGTTAACTTCACTGTAGTTTATCATCATATCATGACATTACCCATGAAAATGAACACAGCCAATTACATCCATTTTATATCCACAGAGATGAAGGGGCAAAAGTTAAATTTTCATAACTGTTGGAGAAATGCAATTCCCATCAGACTTTTTGAATACACTCGCTATCTTTGATGTCTTCAAAATGCTTTAAACACTAAAAAGTCCTTCAATTAAAAATCAATACGGCCACTGGAAATGCTTAGATTGGGAATTCAAATCTGAAACTATTGATCAATTATCCTCTCTCCAGGTTCTGCAATAAAATCAAGCCAGCTTCTTGAATTATCACATTGCAAAGACTCAGCATGACTGCATAGAAAGCACTGTTGCAGTAAAGCAGGTCTTTTCTTAGAAATGGAACAGACAAAGTCTTTCATCTATTATTCATAGTGCCTTGTGCCCATGTCAGCTCCAAATTAATAATTAAAATTAATCTCATTACAGACTATTTCATTACAGGATAATTTAATTAAATGATGAATTGGCTCCCAGATGTTACCTCCTGTGCCATCTTTTAAATAATGCTGATGATGACACAGGATTTGCTCAGTATCATTCAGACCTTAAGAAAGTGAATTATTTATAGGGTTCTGCCATTCTGCTGATAATAAATGATGCTATCATTCTTATGCATTATCCTTCACCAAAGTCACATTTCCCCAAGATTTCAAATATTTCCACAAACTTTTCAAGTCTACTGAACATTATTAGAAACATTGTTTTCTCATTCACAGAACTATATATATACTTGGTGAAATTTTTTCTTTTGATTTCATGAAACGTATTTTATAAAATAATTAAAAAATAAAAAATCTCAAATTTCAGCTTCAGAAATAAAAGAAAATCATATATGAATATTTTTGCTACATTATTGAGTTTGATCATATAAAATAAACACAAACATTAAAACTGAGACCAGGGGACTGGAGAGATAGCTGGAGGTAAGGCATCTGCCTTCCATGCAGAAGGACAGTGGTTCGAATCCCAGCATCCCATATGGTCCCCCGTGCCTGCCAGGGGGATTTCTGAGTGTAGAGACAGGAGTAACCTCTGAGCACTGCCAGGTGTGACCCAAAGGGGGAAAAAAAAACTGAGACCAGAATTTTACTTACTGTTTTCTATAAATTAGTCGATAAAAAGATTATTGTTTTATTTATTTATTATCATCCATTATTTTTATGATTATTATGTATTTATTTGTCATGAAATAACAAAGGTCAAATTTTAAGTTTTTCTAATGAACACATGACTACTGAAAACCAGAGTTTTTTTTTTAACATTTTGCACAAGATACAAATCCTGATAAATTAGTGTTAGAAAAAATGTAACCCCACTGAACCATGAACGAAATACTTAATAGATAGTTCTTTATTAACTTAAGATAAAATTTAAGAGTTTTGGAATGACATGGTATCTGGCAAATATTTTTTAAATTATTAAATAAAAATTTGAAGTTAGTTGACAATGATTCTATTCCCCAAATTTAATATTCTAAAATTTCAATCCAAGGCTATAGTTTTTCAAAACGTTTTAGGTTTTCAAAATTTCAATTCTGCCAAAAGGTATTTTAATAATATTTAAAAGCTCATGGAAAAAGTTATGACATAATTATTTTATAAAGAAATGTGCTACTTTGGAAAATAATTTAACTCATTATAGCTATTAAGTGTAGTAATCAAAAATTAAAGCCTGGCACTAAAGAGATTGTTCATGAGGTAGTGTGCTCATCTTGCACAGTCACCCACAGTTTAATCCATAGTTTAATCCATGGTCTCCTAAGCACCAAGAATGATTGATCTCGGAGCACAAGACCAGGAGTAAGTCCTAAGCTCAGCTGGTGTTAAATGCCCTATCTCCTAATTTTAAGTCAAATTAACAGTTATAGTTTTTATATACTATATACATTTGATAATCAGAGATTTAAATTGTGGATTTAGTATCTCTGAGAATGAATGTATGTTGGGTAGTATTAAGTCTACCTTCAAAATGATTTATGGACTTTTTTTTTTTGGCTGGGGGGGGGTCACACCCAGCAGAGCTCAGGGGTTACTCCTGTCTCTATGCTAAGAAATCATTCCTGGCAGGCTTGGGGAACCATATGGGACACTGGGATTTGAACCACTGTCCTTCTGCATTCAAGGCAAACACTTTACCTCCATACTATCTCTCTGGCCTGAATTTACGGACTTTTTGAACAGTGAAACAGTTGGCTACAGTTATTGGTACCACAGTCTATGCACGATTGTAATAAACAGAATGATTTATTTCAGTCAACATATATATATTAATTATTTGAAAAATTTTTTGTTCTCTCTTATTTTTCTCTCCTGGACACTAAATATTTTTCATAATGAACAAGTTCCAACTCTAGAACAGTTTTCATACCTTTCTTCTATAATTCTTGCCTTTTTTATTGTCATCATGAATTAAAAACAGTTGATATTTTAGGTTCAGGCTTCATTTTTCAAAATCAATCCTTTCTCCAATGTCCACTTCCTTACAGATTTTGTTTTCCTCCCACAGGCCCACCTCTGTGAGAGACACCTTTTTATACTATTAACGTTTGACACTGTGTATTCATGCAAAACATTTTACTACCTGTTAGCTTCGTCTGCTCCTCCATGTTGGACATTCACTTCACCGTTGTTATAGTCCTTTCCTGCCTTATTTTTCCTACCTCAAGAGTCAAGCTTCCTAATGTGACATTTACTCGTGTCTTTGATTCTCTTGCCTTTGGGAAATTTATTATTTGGAAGTACTGGATTTCCAAATACACTATCCTATTTCTTTATACCTCTCACATAAGAGTTACCATTCAGTGTCAGTATATCTTTCCTTCTGACTAACTTCACTCAACATACTTTCCAGATCCATTCACATAGAAGAAAATTTCTTAATTTTTATTTTTTCTTTTGGCCAAGTAATATTACATCGAGCATATGAACCATGGCTTCTTTATCAATTCAGCTGTTCTTGGACATTTGGGTAATACTGCATAAAATATAGAGGCACAACTGTGATTTCTCCATGTTGGGGGCTCTTATGAGGGAGATACTGAGAAGTAAAACTGCTGGATCAAATGGAAGCTCAATTGTTGACTTTTTGAGAAATGTTCATATTGTTTTCCAGAAAGCTGCACCAACTGACATTCCCTTCAGCAGTGAATGGGGATATCTTTTGCCACATCCACATAAGCACTAGTTCTTATTCTTTTTGATATGTGCCAGCTTCTATGGTGTGATGTGATATCTGTGTTACCTTCCTCATATCCAGTCTTGGTTTTTTTTACAAAACCATATTCTTCTGGGCCAAAGAGATAGTACAGTGGGCAGAGCTATAGCCTTGCATACTATTGTCCCTGGTATCCCTTATATTCCTCTGAGCCCCACTAACAGTGACCTCTGAAAGCCACAACAGGAAGTATGGCAAAAAGTCAAACAAATAAACAGGTAAGCAAACAGAACTATACCCCTTCTTTTAAGTTTCTTTTTTTTTTTTACAAATATTACTTTAGAATTCTATGCTATCATGTCACCACTCATTTCCACAAACAATTATTAGTTTGTTATATACTATACACCATGGCAATTTAAATGCAAACATTCACTGTACTACAATTGTAGGTTCAAGCAAATAATACACAGAGAAGTTATAGAAAAACTCTTGTTCTTTTGATAAATGCAAATTATTTATTATTGTCAAATTTTCTAAGCAGTTTTATAAAAAATAACATGCAAAAATAATGATGGAACATAAGAATAGTAATGAACATTTATCACAAAATAAATTAATTGACAAGTTAAGAAAGTAGAGCTTCTGAGATTTTTCTATTAATAGTGAATCTGATTTGTTAATTTCAGATAACACAAGTTAATATTTATTAAAATTTTATAAGAGGAAAATTTAGCATTTAATTTTAAAAATTTTATAAGAGGAAAATTTAACATTTAATTTCAAATGCCCATGTTAAAATTTCATCTATTTGAAAATGGATTATTGTACACTGGGTGGTTAACTTGTTCTATAACATTTAAAAACTTTTTGTTAGTATACTTTATGTGTGAAATTTAGACCAGAAATGAACTTGCCACACAGTCATCTGGGTGTCAGTATTCATATTGTAGAACTACACATTTGTGGGAAGGGGAGTTAAATAAGGTTTAAAATATTAAAAAAAAATCTGGATAGTGTAAAAGAAACCTATTCATCAAATCACAATATAACATATATATGACACTTCATTGAACCAGAAATAAAAAATTCAGAAGAGAGTTTGCAGTTTTAAAGTATTTTTCAAAAGAGTTTGAAACATTAACAAAGCTGCTTAAAAAACAGACCAACTAAAAATTGTTCATGCAATCATCGGTCCTTTATTTGTTGGATTGAACTAAATTTCCATGTTTTTTTAAGGCTCATATATAATGACATTTTTAAATGAGCTTCTAGTGGCAGTTTGTTAAGCAGAATGCTTAAAATATGTAGGGATTTGATGTGATATACTTATGGACTGGAAAATTAGTACAGTCAGTAAGACACCTAACCCCAGTTTGATCTCAGACACTACACAGTTTTATGAGCCACTCATGGATGATTTCTGGGCAGAGTCAGAAGTAATCCCTGTGTGCTCCTGGGTGTAGCCACAAAACATAAACATAAACAAAACAAAAATACAGTATGCTTCTCAAAACAAACTATACATTTCTCTATTTCTCTGGTATTTCTATTAAAAATCTTGTAGTTTAGGTAACATAACTACAACAGTATTCAAGTTTATATATTCATATAGAAAGTTATTGTGCTTCACCACCATCAAAGTGTCCTAAAGTCCAGCATATGCCGCTCTGGATCTATCTTCATTCTCTCTTTCCCCCTACAACCCTTTTAATTAATCATTTTAGAATCCAAGAGTTTCAGGCCAGAGGGATAGTACAGTGCACAAAGGATTTGCATTTTATACATCCAAAGAGGGCTTTCCCCAATACTTCCATATGGTCACCTAAGCACCACCAGGAGTAATTCCTGAGTTTAGAACTGGACTAACTCATGAACATCGCCTGCTTGGTCAGTCAGACCAGAGGAAATTCTTAGGCCCAGATGCTCTGTTTCCTGGAGCCAGCAATTCTGGGTGTCAGCAGGGCTCTTCTTGACAGTGCTTAAGAGACTGTGCAGTGCTGATAATTAAGTGAGGTCTCGACACATGGAAAGCTTGCAGCTCTGACAACTAAGTCATCGCCTTGGCCACTAGTTGTTCTCTGAACTTAATTCCTGACTATATTTTATAAATAGTTCTCAATAAGAATAACTTATGACCTAAATTTAAATTTATATACAAGCTATTGTCTATACATAAGTATCATATATAAATGATATACAATACATATAGTTTTCTTCCTAAAAGGAATAAGAATATATAAACCAGGTATTTTATATTCTTAGAGAATAAAAATAAGTTTTATCAATTTTAGGCACTTGTTACTGTTAGAAAAGTACCAACATTACTTTAAATAAATATATACACTCTATCAAATATATTACATGAACATTCCAAAGTAATTTTTCAAACAATAATGGTAAATATAAGTAAATTAAGATAAGTTAATTTCCTCACCATCATACTGCTACAGTATTCATATAGCAAAGATTGAAGTCCATGCCTTTAAAAATAGTCAAATAATTTTAAATAATGTGTGTCTTCAGTATTTAATATTAATGTGTCTTTAGTATTTAATCTTACAGAACTATTCCCACTGGACACTTCTAGGAACACTGTATTAAAGATGAGAAAATTGGAAGCGGAGGGTACTTAGAGAACAAAGATGTATCATTAGACAGCCAGGCACCTTTGCATAGTTCTAGCTTAACAGTCCTTTATCCCAAAGGATTAAGTTGATTTTTAAGTCTACCAGCTTGACCCAAATGACAGTGACTGTAGCCCAGTCGGTAGTCTCTAGAAATTCTATCCATTTCACATTTACTACTTCCCCCTCCCCGATCTGCAACTGCCAACTACAGTGGCCTTCAGCTGGTGTTTAGACTAGACCTAGTATCTTTCCTCACTTCCATCCTTTGTACATACAAAAGACCCACTTAGAGACTAATTTTGTAATAAAGTATTACCTCTACTAATTAGAATTTCTAGACATTTTCTCATAAAAAAGGAATCCCTAACCTCTTATATACATTCAGTTAATAAATTCTTTCAATTGCTTTGGGCTTTGAATTGTAGAGACAGAAGAGCTGCTAGTACACCCTTACCACTGAGGAATCACAATATTCTTAGCTTTAATTTTAACTTTTATGAATCTCAAATTGTTCCTTCAGATTGGCTTGAAATACTACAACCAGAAAGTAAATTCCCATTGAGTTTTTCTTGTGTTTCTAGCATATATTAATATATTTGAATCTTAAGCTTTCTTGAATACTATGTATTAATTTTTTATAAAATAAATAACAGTATAAAGTTTTGTTTTATTTGTATTTGACTAAAAATGTAAAGTATAGGGGACTGAACAATAATTGCACATCACTGGACACAAAAAGTTAACTGAATGTCTTCTTCAATATAAAAGATGTTGAACCAAGGTTGAAAATGCAGCAAAGGTTAGGCAACAAGATAAATGCAAGTCAAAATTAAGAGCCAAGAATGGCCAAATTATGGAAAGTAGTGGAACCAGAGAAAAGCACAACAGAGAATAAGTTGAGGGTGATAGTTGACAACCAATTTGGGTACCCTGAGAAATCAATATCTTCAGAGATAAGAGTAGAGAAAAGAAGAACAAAGGTTGCATATCTTTTTACAACTTGAACCAAGAAAGAGGTGGGAGAATCTCTCAAAGGTCTTACAAGAAGAAAGACTCAAACTCTATAGATGGAGTGTAAGAATCAAAGAGGTAACCCAACATACAGAATCATGTGCATATGGGTGATACCAGAACTAACTTAACTAAGTTAATTGCATAATGGAGAAAAGGAGCAATTCATTATCTCTAAAATGGCCTACTTAAAGATTATAAAACAGTGACCTGATTCACATACCTGTAATAGGAAATGAAGTCTTAATGATATGTCTGCCTACTGCCTATGACTACTTCTCAGTCACACCAGGAGGTGCTCAGGGGTTACTCCTGGCTCTGCTCTCAGAAATCTCTTCTGGCAGGCACGGAGTGGGAGGGGGAACCATATGGGATGCTGGGAATCAAGCATAGGTCGGCCAGGTATAAGGCAAATGTCCTATCTACTGTGCTATCACTCCAACTCCCAATACATATATTCCTTTTTTCTTTTACCTCTCCCCTTCCCAAATGACACACACATACACATAATAATCCTTTACTTCCACTAGAACCACATTGTTATTAAGTTATTATGCATCAAAACAGACATTTACATTCACCCATCAGATGATCCTAATAATCATCATTTCATTAGGAAGTGAATAGATTATATTTGGATTCCATAACTAATTTATTTATTCATGCATTTTTTCAGTCTCTACCTCAGATTAAAATACCAATACACTGCATCACATAAATAAATTGAAAGAATTTGAAGGAGGTAATTTTCACTTTTGTTGAATTCAAACTCAGAAAATTAGACAGCATTGCAGTTCAGTATCAGAGGCATTCTTGGAACCACTTTAATTCTTAATGCTTTAATTACCTTCACTTATTAAATAATTGAAACTTATTAAATAATTGAAATTAACAAACAAAAGTTGAGATGCATTTCCCATCTGACCAAAATAATGTCATGGGTCTATTCTCAAAAGAGAAATCCAAACTGTATCAGCTCAAGTAAATATGCTAATAAGTATAAACATAAAAGGTTTGTATTGAGGCAAGGGTCATAAAGATATTCTAGGGAGAATACTTGTCTTGAAGTGGCCAACACAGGTTTGATCCCTGGCATTTCATGGTGTCCCCAAGTCCCATTCTTGAGCAAAGAGTCGATAATAAACCCTGATTACTTTGGGTGTGGCCCCAAATCCTGCCTTCAAATGTTTAGGATCCCTATTTATACACATTTGCCCATACACATATACATATAGGCTGATTCTGTATCAATATTGTTATAAAAATTCAGTATTAAAATTTATTTTCTCCAAGGCTCTACCACAGTATGAAATAGGTACGT